>JARK01001491.1:147484-158382 GCA_000688135.1 Ancylostoma ceylanicum | reverse complement strand
CTTCGGCTTAAGCCTAACCCCAAGCAGGGGTCCCCCACCCCCGAACCCCATTTTCCCTCAGGTTTCTCATCGAATGCACTCCCCTAAGGATCATTCAGTCAAAATATTTATGAGTTTATTGTGCAGGATTGAATCAAAAATCAGGCAGCAGCGGGAACGAGCAATCGCAAAACGGAGACTGACATTTGATAAGACTCTGTTCTAGCGCAAAAAAAAGATCAGAAGATCAAAGGTCAGTCGAGAAACTGCCAAACCTACGTAGAAATGAGCGATTCCTCAAAATTTGCTGAGAATCGGCACACGAATTAAAACTGTGCAGAGGACCGCACGTTAGGTACAACGACTGAGACCTTAAGCACCTGACGTACTAGAGCAGACGCTGGCATTCTCACAAATCTCAACATATTCGTCTTCTTGAAAATTTTGAGGTCTTGAAAGGCAAGGCGAGAGAAATTCGATTCAGATTCGTTGTCGAAGAAATGCTGACTTTGAAAATAGCAACAAATACAAGTGATAGCAAGTTGCAGAGATAGCTGCAGGTTAGGGCACTTATCTAATCACGGAAACTGCAGCAGTACTAGGAGAAAGGGGGAGAATTCAGGAGAAATTGATAGAAATGACATGACACTATACAAATGGAAGAAATGCAAGTCAATTTCGTGATGTTAGCTACAAAAGTGAAAGTGAAGTGAAAGAGTAGGACTATGTCATCTACAGGTACATATAGCATAGTGTATAGATGCAGAAAGAAAAGCGAAAATTGAATGATCGCGCTCGCTGCAGCCATTTCTGTTTATTCGGTGCTTCTATATGATAGACTTTTTTTAGTGCTCGCGTGTGGGAACGCGTACACTATAGAGATTACCCAGGGTAAGCGGTCCAACACCAGGCAAATTTACCCATCGTTAGCAAGGGCATCAACGCGTTTACTATGGGTAATCTCAGTGGTGCAGCTAGGGAACACTTCAAATTAGCATATAATCGGGAGACTTTGAATGATGAAGTACTCAAATATGCTACTATATGAAAATGTGGTTCACCTGAGCCCAGACGCATCATTGGAAGGATGGGTAACATCACACCCTAAGGTAAGACTACTCATGAGTAGCAGCTGTGTGTAGACTACGTTACGGTTGGGTAAACATGTTGATGAGTGTCAAGTAGGGGGTAAGTTCACGAAGGTACGTTAACACGTTTACCATGGGTAGTCTCAATGATGCAAGCAGGCATAGATAGTGCTCACTACATTTTTTTTTCCAGACCACCCTGCTTCCTATCATTTCGCTATCTGTGCATTTCTCTTTCGTTTGTGCTTTTTGCCTCATGTTCACTGTAAGATAACAGCAAAGTGTTTAGAAAACTGCGGTCGCGTCAGCTTTCAAAATCTCTTTAACTCCATTGTTCTAGGAGGCTCCGCATTGATTCACTGATAATGTGAAATCCGCATGAAACGCATTGTTTGAAAAAGGAAACACCAAGCATTGTGTTTGTCATTCTGTCAATAATGGATGCCTTTTTAATGCATTCGCATCATTGTCCTGGAATAGCTATGACATGAATTAGATGCCAGAGATTTTAGTCCAATATCACACATGGCGACAATCACGTCATGATGGATCTCAGGCAAACTTGAGGGAACTTTTGGTTCTGAAATCTCGTTACTGAAGAAGTGGACTATGACAGCGCTGTCTCATCAGAGAATGCCATGGAATGATATGGTCGGTTATACAGAATACTAAACATGGATTGCATCTGATTATCATGGCCGTTGCTCTTTGATGCCAGTCCGACATACGGAACTCGTGACGTGAAAATAGAAAAAAACTGGCGAGAACAGGCAAAGTGTAACGATTTTTGAAGGAATGGCTAGGAAGTGAAGCGATTCATTGGTTTATATGCACGTGACGGTTCCACTATTCGAATTATGAATTTTCTCTATTGTTTTTCGAAGAAGGAGGGGTTTAGCGCGAGTGAGCACCAGGATCGGTTAACTAATGAAAATGGCCAATCACAGGCCTCGGCTGCATCATCCTCAAAGGCAGAGTTTCACCTCACGGTCGATTTCGGGTTATCAGCAGAATCTTAACCTGCTCGAGCCCCAAGTTCAGCGGTGCGTACGACTTCTAACAAATTTCACTTCAAATTTGTGCAAATTCTCGGCCGGTGTACCTGAGGTAAAGCACTGCCTTTACCAGGAGCAACAGTTCGCACTACTAATTTTCAAGAACGGAACTGCTCTATTAACATACCAATATTGCATTCTATTAAAATTTTAAGGGCATTTTTTATAATATTAGTCGTAATATCAATCATTATTAAAAATTTGTGTAACATTATGTACGACTCACGGTAATTCGTATCTTTTTTGATTTTTTCGATTCAACTATGAATTTTAAATTCAGCCAATTTGCGGAATTAGGTCGTAGTGATAGAAAGTGGGCGGTGCCAATGTTGCGCGATTGGTGCTTTGAAATGTCCCCTCCCACCCTCTACTCTCAACTCGTCCGCCATACGTGTTCCAACTGGTCAAAATCGCGTGTAAATGTCTGCCAAGGAGAAAAGGGATGATACTGAAGGAAGCGGGAGGATGCACCAATCGTAGAACATTGGCACCGCCCCGCTTCTCCCTCACAAGGCATGATGCAAGGACAATCATTTTTATTGCATGTAGTGGGTACAGTCGTGGAGTGAGGACTCTACTCACTCATAGAATACCAGGCCTTTACCCAAATTAGGCAGCGTAGGCTAGGCCTATATGGAAAATGGGATGCTTTGAACTCGGGCAACGTTCAATGCTATGCAACATTTCCGAGAGCGACTGCCGTCCTCACGTTTTATCTATATTAGGGCTTTTAAGGCCCACAAAGGAATGAGGTTGAGAAGAACCTTGAATACGATGTAGAGAACATAAATTTATGAGCACAAAATAGTGACTTCATTGGAACGAGCGAGAAAATCGGCAGGAAACATGATCTTCGGTCATCGTTCCATGAATTAGGAACTATACACAAGTAACACAATATGTGAACAACACATAGATCTTAACGAGAGAATCTCCCAGGATTTCTGCAATGTCGAAGGAATTTCTGGAATGCTAGCCATTCCCTCATGGAAGCATTGGATTTCTCAAAACACCGAACGAGGGTAATGAGATTTAAAGAGAAAAAGCGCATGGAGCATCAATGCCCTGCAAATGCAAACAAAAATTGCACTCTGATATTGCATGCGGTTGTGTGCCGAGAATCGATCGCGGGCCGAACGAACAACGAACAGCGTTCCGATCAACGCGACCTTGTACGGCTGAGGAATTTCTGTGAAATGCTTTTAATGGAGTTCTCAGAGGCGACTGTCCTTGTGAGCCGCCAGTGAGAACCTTCTTTCGGGGGATAATCATGGATTTTTGGGATAAAAATGCAAGAATTGAGAAGTGAAGGCCAGAATTGGGAAATGTAAGGCAGACTGCACTTGGAGATGTAAATTGAGTCGAGTGCGCCAGTTAACACCACTGCTCCACGGCTCTTCCAAAAAAAAAATGTGTGACGTCAGTGGAGAGCAGTGGCTGCGGAAGCAGGGGGTACCAACTTTTTTAGAACCACATTTTTTGTCCCATTTTTTAGTGTTATTTTTTCAGAATTTTCGTCCAATAACAATTCTAACCAAATTGCTTTTTCAATTGCGGCGGTTTCGACAGACAATCCGGTTGAAACACCAGTTTTTTTCCGTCCACCGCCCTTTTCCCGCCCCCATTTGCGTCATCCACTAGCACTTGTGGGTAGCACATGGGTATAGATAACGCCAATGGGTGAACGTGTTGATTGGTGGAGGGTAAAGCATGCATTTGGATAAGCTAATATTTTTACCAGCTTTAGTCTCAATCATAAACCATGGCGTGGTGTTGACTTGCACACTGAGAGAATTCGTTGCTAATTTGATTATTAAAAAGGATGTCTGAAGAGCAATTCATTCTGCTACCGGTTATATCACTGAGATTACCCAGGGTAAGCATGTCAACACCACATAAATTCACCTGTTGCTGGCATGGCGTCAACGCGCAAACCCTTAATGACGTGTCAAGATCACACAAATTTACCCATTGTTCGCACGGGCGTTAAAGCGCGTACCCTGGGTAATCTCAATGATGCATCTAAGCCCTGGTTGCATACGTAAGTCACGCATAAGACGTATCCACTCTCGGAGTGTTATCCATGAAGACCAGTGAGTGCACTATATTCATACGAATGAGATCACCCTGCGGCCGACTGCTAAAAGCGACGCTGCAGTCGCGTGCGTCTCGCATGCGTCATGGTTGCGTCAGAGGTGTGTCTGGGTTGATCCTCCACATATGTATCCACCCGTGACAGAGACACACATCCAGTATGAATAACCTCTAACACTGGGGTCGTTCACAATGGCGCATTGTGTTTTTAGGATACACAACAATCCATGAAAATCTATTGAATGTCCATGTGTATAACTCCTTGCGGTTTCTTCCACGTACTTTATTTTTCCTTCACTCCGTTCCCTTTGTCAAAACCCGTTTTGAGCTGCAATTCTTTGGCAGCCACTGGTTGGAGCGGTGCTAAGGGGTTTTCTAGATAATTAATTCCCAGGAGCACACCTTCTGAGTAAAATTGTACTCCTCGTGAGAGCTATTCACCCTTTTCCTTACAGAATATGTACATATAAGGTGGGCTCCATGCTCGATGAGGAAAAGGTTACATGCAACGGAAACCATGCATTCCCGCCTTGGTTCCACCCACAAAATCCCCAAGAATTGCTGCTCGGGGGGGGGGGGGGCTTTTCGGAGGTTTTGCAAGGAATGACGTATACCCTCCTAATCAGCAGCTGCTAGAGATTCTCATCATGCGAAAACCGTGAGAAAGCTTCTCAGATGCAACGGTGCTTCTGATATCACGCACAAAGAGAACATTTGCTCTCTCATCCGGTCAGATCCGTGCAGAAATCGGCTCCTCGAGAATCTTCTCGGACTTGGGTAACTGAACCAGAAACTTTGGCAACTGCACCTGTGAACTGACCTATCGAACACAACCATATTTAATCCTTGTATCAAAAGTCCAGCAACTACATATGCACTAGTTGATCCATAATTGGCGCTACCAAATTTACGTACTTCTTCCAGTGAAGCTTTCTCAGGTGGATAGAGACGTCGGGGATAGAGTATCGGGCACCCGAGAGATCGCCTATATTTCGGGCGGAATTCGGGTATATTCCAGTGGATTTCGGTTATTTTCCGGAGATTTACGTGTAACTTTCGGGCGAAATCGGGAAATATTTCGGAGGGAAATAAGCGAAATGTGCTCGCAAGCACTCGTAGTCTACTGGAATTTTTCCAGCTGAGTTCCTCAACAGAGACACTGCGTCGTAGTCAAACTTCTAGTGATCTACTATTTCGACACACTACCCAGTGACGTCTCTCAGAAGAGCCCTTGTTCCAAGCGATGGCGATTGGGAAAGGGCACTGATGCTAATAGTGAATTTACTTCTGGTTGGGGTGTCAAAGCATAAATCATAGACTTAATAGTTTTACCAAAAAATACGCGCATTTCTGATTGGCCTGCCTAATATTTCGTGTATGGGTACTACTGTCAACACAAGCTTTTGCCTTCATTGAAGAATCTCTCCAATTAGTAGCAAAACACGGATCAAACAATGAAATACGAAGATTTTCGCATTCTCATGGTTGGGAAATTCATTAGAAGTAGGGGTCCCCTGACGTAATAGAAGCATGAACTAAAATCCGAGGCCATGTAAATGTTAAACCACTTATCTCTAATGAAGCATGTTTTTTTCAAGCATGACTTCGTGGAACTCTCCACTATTTTTAGTGCGTCTACTGGCAAAAACAGCTGTCCAAGTTATAAACATCAGTGACGTGATACGAAGCTGACTAGACAAGTGTTGAGAAAGACATGCGTCAGTGTAATTAAAAACAACCGGAACAAGTGATGCAATCTCGTTGTAATTAATTGAGAGCATGGAAGAGAAAGAATGTTTCAAGCACTTAGTGGAAACACGTCATACCGAGAGAAAAACTCACGATTCAATTTGTAGCGCATATACCGCCTGGTTCGTAGTCAGATCCGAAACGTCGTCCTGTCGTGACATATTTAAGCTGAAATTAGCAAAAAAAATCACAGAGTAGGCATGTTTCAAAGGAGCAAATGACCAAAACTCCAAAACTCTTCATGGTATAGGACTTTAGCCTTTAAGGTTACGAGTATGCCACGAGTGGAGTATAGTACCTGGCATTGGGGCCGACTAGGCGACTTCTTCTTTAATAACTATCAATTTGTGTGGTTAGCAGTTGATCTAGGACGGCTCACGATCAATTCGTATCAAAACTGTAGCCCCGGGGGAAAGATTATTCTATGTAGGTGCTATAATCCTCGCGGAGTATATTCGCATCTCACATTGGGCGCGAATCCATGTTACGGTTTATGCACTCTGATTCTTAGGAGTTGTACACCATATCTTACAGGTTCTTAAAAATTCACTGCATCCGTGCTCAGCATTGTTGAAGTCGTGAATGTGTCAGAATTCTGGATGTGGAGCGCTACACAAGGTCGAGGAGTACGCCCCTGGGCTCTGCTATTGGTCAATCTCGCTAACTGACCAATCGTAGCACTTGACTTCACCAACTCTTCAGGTTCAACGCTAACATATTAGTAATTATTCAGCATTAAAACTGATATTTCTAGTTTTTTTTTTAAAATTCCATATGGGTCCCTCAGGTGACTGAGTTGGCGCTTTTTCCCATACCCCTTGGCTTGCCACTCTTGTGTCCAGCACTATTATATACTAACCAGGCTTCTACTGATGCTCGCTTCGCTCGCATACTTTAGACTATACAAAAAACCCCGAGAAACTTTTGGGAGATACGAATCAATATTCACCCATGTAATGTCAACAATCTCCTGAAATTTGCTCAAATCCGTTTGTGGTGGCATTCTCCCGTCTCCGCATTGTGATTCACCTTTGTTGGCCCTGCGGGGTATCAGTTTTTGAATGTAACCGATGCTACGCAAATAACCATTTGGAATGGCTTATGTTTATCTGGCTGTTGTGGTAACTAAAGTGATAAGGGTCTACTGATGTATATAAGCAGGAAGGGGGGAGGTGGTCCATTTAGACACGAATGGAAAGGACAGAGAGTGGGGGAAAAATAATGAGGAGGCAGGTGTAGGGAAGGAAGGGAATCATGTAGGAGAGAAAGCCGCAATGAATACCGGCGCACTCCTCGTGTAGGATTAGACCCTGCTCCTGCACTTTCCCATCTTCCAGGCGATTCCACACCTTTGAACGCCACCCGTCTCTTCCGCCTTTGGACGCGGACGCATCCTTATCATATTGCCGGACCCGTCTCCCCCACTTTGGACGCCGGCGCACCCTTATCACAACGATGGACCCGTCTCCCCCCACTTTGTGCGCCGGCACACCCTTATTATATCGCCGGACCCGTCTCCCCCCACTTTGGACGACGGCGCACCCTTATCACAACGATGGACCCGTCTCCCTTCACTTTGGACGCCGACGAACCCTTATCACAACGATGGACCCGTCTCCCCCCACTTTGTGCGCCGGCACACCCTTATTATATCGCCGGACCCGTCTCCCCCATATTGGACGCCGGCACACCCTTATTATATCGCCGGACCCGTCTCCCCCATATTGGACGCCGGCACACCCTTATTATATCGCCGGACCCGTCTCCCCCATATTGGACGCCGGCACACCCTTATTATATCGCCGGACCCGTCTCCCCCATATTGGACGCCGGCACACCCTTATTATATCGCCGGACCCGTCTCCCCCATATTGGACGCCGGCACACCCTTATTATATCGCCGGACCCGTCTCCCCCATATTGGACGCCGGCACACCCTTATTATATCGCCGGACCCGTCTCCCCCATATTGGACGCCGGCACACCCTTATTATATCGCCGGACCCGTCTCCCCCATATTGGACGCCGGCACACCCTTATTATATCGCCGGACCCGTCTCCCCCATATTGGACGCCGGCACACCCTTATTATATCGCCGGACCCGTCTCCCCCATATTGGACGCCGGCACACCCTTATTATATCGCCGGACCCGTCTCCCCCATATTGGACGCCGGCACACCCTTATTATATCGCCGGACCCGTCTCCCCCATATTGGACGCCGGCACACCCTTATTATATCGCCGGACCCGTCTCCCCCCCACTTTGGACGCCGGCGCACCCTTATCACAACGATGGACCCGTCTCGCCCCACTTTGTGCGCCGGCGCACCCTTATCACAGCGATGGACCCGTCTTCCCCCACTTTATGCGCCGGCGTAGCCTTATCACACCAACGGACCCGTCTCTAAGCGTATATCCATAATTGGACGCCGGCGTGAACTTCCTCCGTTGTTGAACCCGTTGCCAATCCATCCTTCTCCCTAATCTCCTACCCACTACACTGCACCGCACCTCACTCATTCCTAACCGTTTATATGATGGGGGTTGGGTCGGTAAACAACATGGAGATATGATTGGAGTGCGATAACCGCCCTACTGTTGCTTCGAAAAGGCATGACTGAATTTCGTGACACACAGACACATATTCACACAGACACACACACATACAGACTAAGCGCGTTATTATAAGTCATGATGTTCAGCTTTCTAGTGCTATGTATTATATTGTTTTCATTTAAGTTTTTGCAGAGGTTGCCCCTGGGTTCAACAAGGGAATTTTGAGTTCAGGGTGTGTGTCATCGTGAGGCCAGAAGGGGCGTAAGCGGGCGACTCTGATTGGCACATTCGGTCCGCCCGTCAGGCCCACCTATTTGACTCGTACCGGCGATAAGCACAAATAGACTATGTATTATGGGATTAAAGCCGTTGAGTTCATACAGATGGGCGTGACCGGCGGCCTAAGTGCGCCAATCGGAGTCGCCTGGCTACGCGCCTTTTTCCCCTCACGATGATATTCACCCTTCAGTTCACAATTGAGAAAGGACACACGAAAAGACGAACCGAACGGAAGGAACGATAGGAGCTTGTTGGCATAAGATTTCTTTTTTTACACTATTTCAAGGTGTTTTTGTCTTTACATGCCTTTCCCTCACTGCTGATGTGTTCCCGAGAAGGCCATATTCATATTTAATTTCCGTACAGTGGAAGGAACGTTCTCTTCTTTTTACTTCTTCGTATCCTTTTTACCTTTTTCATCTTTTTTACTTTTTCATACTTGGATACCATGCAGTCATGGAAAGAATGCTTCCACTGCCTTTCTCGGAGGCTTTTGAACCCAGGAAGATACGACACGCTTTACATAGCCAAACACATTGTACCCCATACCAAATAGCCTCTTCTCAAAGTTGAACTTTCATCGAATTGCTTTTCAATTTGTACTTTCAATTTGAATTCATCGCCTGACTGGAAAAAGTGATGAATAACAGATGCTCACTGGTCGCTTAACGAGGAAAAGCTCAAAGTAAGTTAATTATTGGTAATGCCAGTAAATTATGTACTTTCTGTGGAAAAAATGTTCTTTGAGTCCCTTCATTTCCTTGTCTAAATTACAAGCATGAGGCAACAAGTGTCCTTAAAAGCTGACGCTGGGTCGTTTGCTGGGGACTTAGTGCTGTGCTGAAGGGATGCAAACAAATTCACACTGATGTTTATCTCGTTAGTTCCTGGCGTCAAATTGCAGTACTCCAAGGGATTTTGTAGGATTAAAGAGCTAGGCGTGGCTCTAAAAATTTAAGCCCAAGTGGAAGGTGAACGGGATAAATAAACCAGGATATTCAATAACAAAAAGCCTGTAGATGTTTGTACTGTGGGCGTCGATGGCGGTGCCTTTCTGCGGCCTCGAAAAGCACGCGGTGCGACCGCGTCGCTCGAGCAGCAATCCTGCTCGATACAACAAACTATGGGGTTTTCTTGATAGTTAGTTAGTTTTCCTAGTAGTTAATATCAAATGTGATGAAGAACTATCAAGAAGCCCCAGATTCGCCATTGCGGCGGCGATTCCATCGCGAGCGGCGCGGTCGCGCGGCGTGCTTTTTGGGGCGCGGAGAGGACAACGCCATCAGCGCCAACTTTATGTACTCAGGTATATTCTTGTGACCACGAAAATGACAAGTTATAATACAGAATATATTGTTTCTGAGACAACTTATTCATATTTTCAATGTCAATTTCTTTGCAGAACACCTTTTTCCAAGTTGACTACAAAGGCAAGCAGTCAGAATTTCAAACAGATTTAGTATTACAGTCTTGATCAACTATACATTTTAGTATGAAGCTAAACTATTTTTCACTCTTTCAATTGTCCAAAAAGCAATTCGGATTTTTTTTTCGTAAGAGAACATTCTTTTGTTTTTTTTTTCAAAAGTTCAAGTGTCCGCTCTATATAGGAGTGTCACCAAATATTCGTTTATTTTATCAAAACTGTAATTCAATGGAATGATGATGCATCTTGCGATTTTGCCTATAAGTGGGATCGTAGTGTGGGCGTCTGTAGGCCTTAATACGACAACGTAAGAACCTAATAGCGGCTTATGCGGGAGCTACACCGTCATCAGATAAACACGCCCGCTTTAAAGGATTGCCTTTGACAACAAGTCGGTCGAGAGTGAGAATCCTATGTCTGAGTCCTTTCGCATGGTGAAGAGATAGCGGAATCGCCCACAGTTGGGTATCTGCTTCGTAGATACCCACTGACCTTACGTTAATGTAGTCAGGATCATCATACTGGGATGTAGGGCGTAATACCTGGAATGGGCGGAGCGGACGGCCCTGTCATTGGCTAATTGGGTGAGTTGACCTTTCGCAGAGCTCAGTCGCACTGCCCTTTCAAGATATAACGCTCCACACCCATCACACTGGCGAAGGCAGAAAGT
>JARK01001491.1:130922-147106 GCA_000688135.1 Ancylostoma ceylanicum | reverse complement strand
GGGGAGGAGGAAAGAAGTAGGGTCTTCGTCACCGTTGGAGACCCGGATGGAAAATATTAAAAAACAACAGGAAAACATCTAATGATATTAAATACTTAATTATGATTATTTATTACAAATTACCCGGTTGCTCTTGAGCAAAACAATAAACAAGTTTTTATCTTAAGGAGTAATAGATTTGTTCATTTTTAGTCTTACTGGTGCAGTTTTGGCACTACTAGTATCGTCACGGAAAGAGGGCGCGACCCCGCGCTAGGGCAGTTGCAGTGGGATCGCAACGAGGAATGAGTAATTTTCTTCAATAGTTCTTCCATTAATTGCGTAATGACTGAGGATAAATGTGGAAATAAAGGTCTGGAGCCACGGAGTATGACTAACTAATTCTCGACAACCTATTTATATTTTTCCTATTTATATTTGAATTTTTAGTTTCATAGCACATAGCAATCAAGGTCCTACAACTTACTTACATTCTGATTTGAACGAACGGACCAAGAAACAACTATCCTATCCCATCGATATCGCTCACCAGTGTCAACGACGATTCCGCAGCTGGAATGGTTATGATCTGCAAATATAGTGTCAATCTTAGGACTTATACATAGATAAATATATCACTTTCGAGACACCTATGAACGGAAAACCAGAAAAAGAGTGGGAGACAAAGAAGTGCGAGATTATGGCGATGGCAGGATTCCTAAGAAAGTGTCATCGGAGAAATATAAGAAACCTTACGAAAGTCATTATACATATGTATTGAGATACATATGAATAGGAAGAGATGTAGATTTCGATGGAAAAGAGCTTGAACACACACATACAGTATCAAATAAAATTTTTAAGGTTTCGTCGAATGCCTCTGTTTGGGCATAGATTGAAGCTTCTATCATATTTCGAACAGTGGCTAGCGGAACAGATTATGCAAATGTTTTTGTATAGCTGGAAAATTTATATGGAGAATTTTAGGACAACTATCAACTTTCTATGGTGGCAATTTCATTGCTAATAACATTTTTTTTGACATTCAACTTTGCCTCTTCTTCCTTTACGCTTTTTCTCTTCATGCTTATGGTATTTCTAGGTTTCCCTTCCCTTCACTAATTCGCCTTAATCTCCATAGTGCATTCATCTTAAACACAGCATACGGATTCTTTGTCCTAACGAAATGGAGAAGGAAATATTTTTGTTTTCATACGCAGTTCCCACGGCGACACTGTAAACAATAGAGATTTTTCAACTACCTCATTTTGTTATGTAACTGCTTTCCATAGTTTAGCGATAACAAGAAACAACGACTTGATTATAAGCGGAAAAGAAAGAATGAGGGGAAATGGTTCTTCATCTCATTTCTCGCTGGGAAAATTTCTTCGTTGTTCAGGCAACGCGAAGAAATTATATTTCATGTGAATATTCTTCTTGTCGGCTACAAAGAGAATCATCACACTCGAAGAACTACTTGTCAGCAGAAGTTGACCAAAAACAGTGCCGCTTTCCTGCAGTAATCATGTGTTTCCGGGAGAATCAAGGAAAACCCATTAGCAGCTATGATATCCCAAAAAAAAAGGAAAAGAATTGAGAAAATAAGTGCAAATTCGAGCGAAGTGTAAGTTTTTTTCCGTGTAATTCCTGAGCAATACCAGACACTTTATGGTTCACGAAAATCGAGAAGAAGTGTAGTTCTATCAACACAGTAGGAATATATAGTACGTTTTCTGAGACTATAGTGAAAGTTGGGTGCTTTTCTCATCTCAGAAACAAATTTTTCGAAGGAAGGAAGCAGGAAATCCTCATGACGTATTTCAACTGTGGCCTTCTGTTGCCCCCTTGTCTGAGGATACGATTGAGTGAAATGCTATATCACTAAGGAACCCTGCATGTACTGAAAAAGTGGAAGAAGATTATGGAAAGCATGTAGAGAAGGCAATTATAATTCCTACAAAATGGCTCCAGTGGTCAGAGATTCACACCTTTCACAGGATCGGAATGCGAAAAAGTACGGAGTACTGCCTATTCATGTTCCTGAAGCAATGCTGTGTGAGGCCTATTACTCTTCTCTCCACCTCGATCTTAAGAAATCACGGTTGATGGGAATCTGCGACGAAACCACCGGTAAACAGATGGTGGGAAAGGAAACAGGTCAGGAAACACGGTTGAAGGTTTGAGGACTTGTGATATTCTGAAAATTTCTAGCAATATGATTTCAATTTTTCAAACTACATACTTCACAAAATAATTATAAACTTTGTATAGATTTGTGTTCAATTGTTTCCCTCTTATCATTTTCAAGTAATTTTTATCAATTGTCTATTACTATTGTAATTAACATTTCTATGAATTTTTATTTCCTATACCACTCTTCACAGTAGCGGAGGTCACAATCTTTCCCACGCCCCCTCCCGCCCAGTTTCTGCGTTCGTCATTGCTATTGAAGGCAGCCCCCACGGAAATTTTTGTGTTGGAGATTTCGCTGAAATTCGAGGTTTTCAGGGACGATGAACTCATAGGCACAGAAGAAACAGCGTGAAGCACGCCAGAAGACGGGAAATGAAGGCGTTATTTTCCTTGCGTCCACAGCGTGGACGAGTTTTGCGCAGCGGGTATACGATGGTGCGCATTGCATACACTACACCTCACAGTATTCCATACACTACACTACATATACACAGCGCTAGAACACGCGTCGCATACCAAGTCAACAGCGTTAACTGGCGTGGCGGACACCGAAATGGTCACGCTCGGCTCTGTGTCCACGGGAGTATCTCCGCAGGGCGGCGGTTATTCTTTGCGTTCAACTTACCGTTGTGACCTACTAGCAGCCGGTTACACGGTAAGCAACCCAATTCAAATTTGAAATTTTCCGTGGGTGCTGCCTTTAACTAAAAATAACAACTAAAGTATTTATATTATTAAAAGTAAAAAATAACACAAATCGACAAGAACACCTAGTCTTGCCTATTGACCAAATGGTGGTCGCCCATAGTTGCCCACTAACCCTGCAAGGACCATCGTTTGTAACTTGAAGAATAGTATTCTTGTGGTTATATCAAACGCAAAAGGGAGAGGTAGCCCAGTATAGTATACCCGACACCATGAAATTAACCTCAAAAATTTTCTTTCAGAGCATGCTTGAGCTCTAAAATACCCATAGACTAACTGTGGTATCAGAATGCTGGGTAACGACAAGTTAATGTGACGCGGGTAGTCAGACCAGAAATCATATGCATCGCTGGAATTAACCAAGGTAAACGTGTTAACACCACACATATTTACACAACATTAGCACTGGCGTCAACACGTTTACCCTGGGTAATCTGAATGGTGCATCTACATATGTAGGCTCAGAAATGCACTAGAAAAGAACAAGTGAACACATTCCGAGAAGGTAAAGGGTTGTTAGTGCTTTTATATCATGAAAAGAAGAAATTGTTCTGGCTCGTGCATGTTCAGTGGAGATTGTGATGAATAGACTTTCTCACATGGGCTATAAGAATAGTTTTTTCTTGGAGTACATAACCCGCACCCTATAGACATTAGCTGAGTAAGCCATTGGTAATTTGTATACAGCTAGTGCATCAAAGAACATGTGATAAAACCCCGCTGTTATCGAAAGGCCATTGTGCCCTATTGTGAGCAGGGCAGAATACGACGTCAGCACTTCAGTGGAAAAGCGTCACAACCAAAACAGGCGGTGAGCTGAAAGCGGAAAACCACCACGCATGTGAGCCATAATAAACGCTGGCGAAAGTTCAGAAGTCTGTCGGGAAAACAAGCTGAAGTCAATGGGCGTGCGCTTGGGTAGATTCCGGTAGATTTGATGGTTTCCAGAAGGATTCGTTATATCCTTTTGGCCTGGAAACAAGGCGGGAGGACATGCTGACGTAGGAAATGAAAACTCGTCCGATGAGCTGAGAAAAGTTATGTAAATTGTTGCTTTCAGTAGCTGCCCGCTCCTGAACTGGAAAATTGGAAATATCCGTTTTACCAAATAGCTCATGGATTACAGCTACTTCTTTAGTAATTATGTACAATGACAGTTTCCTTTTCTGAAACGTGGACCACGAGAATCTTCCTAGTGGACCTGGTGTATTCCAAATTGAGTTCGTAGTGGTTACAAGTATATCTGGCTACTTGTCATGACATCTGCCATGCTATGTCCAGAACGATAACACTAACAGAAGCCGCACGAATGTAACCTCAATCGACAGAGAAATGAATGGCACGGAGAAGCCCCGACAGGGGCGGAATCACAAGACATTATCCGTTAAAAAAGGTCTCTTAGGAGAAAAAAAGACCAGTATGAGTAGGCAATTAAGCCGTTCAGCAGTTACTCAAACAGCAACGGAAACGATCGCAGACGAATCTGCTATTGAGCCACATTCCTCTCCTCGGGACCACGCCCCTGAGAGGGGAGGGGTGTTTTCGCTTTCCGCGGTCGCATAGCTACTGGTCAGCTGCTCGCATGAGTGTGTGACAATTATGAGGACGAGTTATCGAGTGTTCATGGCTAATGGGAGACGATCTAGAGAGATCAAAAGTCCGAAACTTTGGGGAAATCACCTTGAAAGTCCTGGTTTTGGGAAACTGGGGAATTTGCTAGTATATTCATTCATTCATTCATTCATTTATTACGCTGTATAAGACAGACTTTATTAAATAGTGACAAACAACGATAATACCTAAACAATGTTCTCCTAGATACTACAAATAGAACAAGGGTTTGAAACGTGGATGGAGCGCCGTTAAGTGTTCTCGTCCGACCAAAGTATGGTCGCTTTTGCCACACGTTTGAAGGACGTAAAGGATGTAAAGGATGTAAAGGATGTAAAGGATGTAAAGGATATAGGAATACTCGAGGACTGCCGTTCGTACATTTAGTAACTCAGAACCTGACACACAGAAATTTTTTGCCGTGTTTCGCACCTGGAATGAGTTACTTGTTCATTTCTATTTCATTTCTACTTATTTATTCCAACAACGCGCTGGTGTGCTAAAAGTAAAAGGAAAATAAGCAGGGTAAATCATGCATTCTGCCTTGAGATATAAAAGAAGTCTATTATATTAGGTTGGTATGAAAGTCTTGCGCCAAATTTTACACTTTTCCAGAAAAAATGAATCATAAATCAATCATAGCATTATTGTTCATGGATGGAACCTGGTCTGCTAATTTTTATAGCTAAGAAGTTGTAAAGCATTCTACCACAGTCTATAACCAAAAAATTTCAGTTCAAAACCAAGAATTTCTGGATGGGAGGCGGTCAAGACGCACGACGCAACGCGACCGCGCCGCACCCGTACGCTTCCTAAATCCAGGTTCTTTCTTCAAAGTCGACGCATTGAATGGTCACCCCCTACACTCTCACTGCTCCTATGGCATTCATCCGTCCCATATTAGCCTAGAAAACTTGTCTATTTCTCCCCAGCGCTGCTCGTACGCTTGAAGCCTGCAGCCGCGACGCGCACATGAATCGACCAATCACAGCCCAGCAGCGTACGTCTTGTCACGCAGCCTTCGTGGATCACCTTATTTCCTCTCGTTTTCAATACTAAGAGATAGAATTTTATCGTTGCATCGAAGGAAGAAAAGACCTTCGCCTTACAACATCATTGAGATTACCCATGGTAAACATGTTGACGCCCGTGCTAACGATGGGTAAATTTGTGCGGTGTTAAGCAGTTCACCTTGGGTAATCTCAATGATGCATGCGGTCTCTGCTGTGTGTTGAACAGATTTTGCTCATTGTCAGCGTTTCCCAACCCTGTAACGGCATCATTCGGCAAAGCCTTATTTTTTAAAGACCATTTTGCCACAGATCATTTCCGAATCCCACCAAAGTCGGTTTTTCCCGAATTCTTGAGAACTCTAAGAAGACACGATATCTATCCCGGGCCACCACGAATCCATGTACATTAGTACAGTCGCAGTACAGTCGCAGCCATAGGATTAAAGATTTCTGCGAGACTCGCGAGAATTGAGAATCCCGAAGTTACACATGAGAATCCCATAAATCCAGAGAAAAACTCCAATATCGCGAAGATTGTCAGGTTCTGCTAGTGTGACTGTAGGCTGTCCAGCTTTTCCAGTACATGCAGGATAACAGGGATTTATCCTTGATTGGAGCAGACTCTGAAGATGTCCGCCTCATTTTAGTTTGGGTGAGAAAACCCCATAACGACATTTCTATAACAAATTGAGCAATCATGTGTGGACTGAATGAGATTCAATTTAGAATAAAAGCGGGTAACATAAGAGACAGAGGCGATATTAACAAAAGAAATGAATTTTGGCCATGAATAGCGCAATCACGCTAAATAAAGCGTTGACGTGAAGTTGGTTTCAAGAGACGCAATAAATCAGACGTAAATTGAAACCTTGTGTATGCTCACATTGCTCGTTGTAATGGACTAATTCTCGCCTGAAATATAGCAAAACACGATTCCACGGGACAAAATGGGAGCATTGTTTTGAGTTGTCAGGAGTTTAGAGATCGAAAATCGGCAGGAAAAAGACGAAACTTTTAGGAAATTAAGAAGTAACGGTACTTGTCATGCAGTGCTGAAGAAGGAAGAATGTAGGTCATGGAGGTAGTCAGGTGGAAGAGTTCCAAAAATACTCCATTAATCATTAATCATTAACCATTTATTTTTTATCGCACAGTCACAATTAAGTGATATGTTCTTGTAAAGATGTGGTCTACTCCATTAAATGGATAGAAAATTTTGAATTTGGTCTACCTCAGTTTTATATATTCACTGCTGATTTTTTGAGAACCTACTCTTGATTATTTGAATTCAAGGTATATAAAATGGTAAAATCTATAAGATTACTTTTTAACGAGTTGAGATACATAATATATGACTTCAAATAAACATCGGATACGGAAATAAAAATAAAAAGTTGGGTAAGGAAGAAAAGCAAGAAATAGTTGAACGTGTTCGTATTCTCTAGAAATCAATGTATGGATTTTGCAAGAACCCCAGAGGGGCTCGATTTTCTGTCAACTACGTTTCAAAATTGGTTTTTTATAAAAACGGATTTATTACACGGGTGACAGGTTTGAAAAGAAGACCTACGTATGTCCCTTTGGGAGACCCTACTGGATAAGCCGAAAAAGAGCAATAACTACTGAATAACGAGTCAAGCAATAAGCACCTAATAACGAGATATTTCTTAACATTTTCTGGCTTCTCTATCCGGAAACATTTCCTTGACATCTGGCTTCTCTATCCAGGAAGGAAAATATATGCTCAGGAACGAATCGACGACAGATTGCCACAGTTAGAAAGAGACATATCGCCTGAAGAGGAATTTTCTTGCAGCATCCCCAGCCACTGTGGAGAAGCAGAGGAGGCATCTCTGCAGGAGCTACGTGAAAATACGAATGATGTCGTCCAAGTGTTTCCCTTCTCAGCGCTGCTTGACACGCCAGCAGCACATTCCTGGACCTTTTCTGAGGATTTATTCATCATGCTGCTCACGCTCCGAATGCAAAATGTGCCTCTCCTTCAGTCTATCCCGCTACTTCCTTCTTCAGGATGAGAGAACACTAGCTGGTTTCTTGAAGCATCCATAAAAAAACAAAGGGTAATATGTAGCATCTGCGGAAACAGAGCGGGACCAATCTTTAGCAGACTTTCCTAGAGAATGAGTAGCCAAATTATTCCAGAAATCCTTACAAAATTGTTGAAAATTTCGTCTTAGCTCATTTGGGACGTGGCGTTCTTGATCATACTCTCCTTATTCATAACATCATTTAGAGTAAATAGTGAACAATAGAAATAGTGAATACTAGCAGTAGTGTAACATGATTATTTACAGTATGATGACATGAATATACAGAATGCATAGATTGTCATTGCACGACTGAAAACGGGGCCGCGTCGCATCACCTATGCGGCGCGGCAGGCCAACCAGACTCTGTGGTTTTCTGACGTGATTAGGATTGCTGCTACTTAAATATTTTTTATTTATTCCATACACTGAGAAAATTAGCCAAATATTAAAAAACATGTTCGGAACTGTAAAATAGAAAAAATCAGGAAACGGACTTGTCTTGGTTCAAGGATGGTGAATTTTTTATGAGAAAGAAACATGACTCTCTCAAAAATAGCTCTGAATATCAGACATGAAGGAGATAGCGGCTGGATGAAACAAGCAAAGGAGCAGCTTAATCATGATTGAGAACCACAACACACAGCTGGACTGCCGCGCCGCGTAAGTGGTGCAGCGCGGTTTAGTTTTCAGGTGCGCAATAACGATTGACGCCTCTGTACCTAATAATTTTTCTGTCAAATTTTCGATGTTTTTTGTAGTGTAATCATGTTCTCATGACCGTAACCATGATTTAGCATGGTGCACATGAGTAAAAATAGATAAATGAATAAAAATAAATAAACAAATAAATAAATAAATAAATAAATGATAGCGAACAATAATAACCACAGAGTACTCCAGTTGCTCCTTTTATATGTTACCGAGTAACAAGTTCGCAGTAAAACGCACAAGTACACCTACAGCCAAAAACAAGTCAGAGGACCGTGGAAGGAAAAGCAGATATTGACAAATTAACCTAGTTAGACGTCACTCGTCCGTGCGCCTACGCTGCTGCTTAGTCGCGCCAGATCCTTGTTAGTTCATCCGTGTCCATACGAACACTGCTGCGAAAAAAGAGGAACTCGCGAGAGGAGAGCGTTTGCCTGCACTGATCTGGGCATGTTCTTTTTTAATGTTTTTCCCGCATGAGATGCCGTGGCGTTATAACGACAGAACATTAAAACAGCAATGGAAACAAATGACAGAGTTGATGTTGATGTTGCCAGCGAGAGACATAACATCGCTGCTGCACGGCCCATTCTCTGATATGATGAAACATATAATACTCTGCACGAGAAGCGACTTCCGAGAAAGTTTCAAGGATAATCCCAAATAAGGTTTTATTTAGACTTCTCGAAGAGTTCGATAATCCTCACTTTCTTCTGAGAAATCCAGAAATCAGAGGATCGAAGAGGATTATCCGCTGAAGGGCTTGGCATCGTCTCGAATCGCGCCCGCTAATCGCTACATCTTCGCTGGCTATCCAGAAACACTGCGATCAAAGATTATCCCGCAAGCATCGCTGCTGACTCACTCAGCAGCCAGCTATGGAATGATGCAGGATTTGGGTACTCACTAGGGATTCATAGTTGAACAGGCAGAAGTATATTTGGTCGGCTAGATACCGAAAAAACCTCGCAGACTTTTTTTTCATTTCACTCGCTTTAAGTTTAATTACCCAAGTTTAAGTATTGTTCGCTTATTCATTTACATAAATACAGCCGTTAGCTCACCATGTCTGCTAGGGTAAATATTGTGAGTTTTCCTTCCGGACAAAGTAAGAAAGTGCAGAACAAAAGTAACGTCTAAGGGGGTCAAACATCCTTGCAAGAACATTTTCCAGGAAAAAAAAAAACGAGAAAGTCTCGTGTTTTAACAAAATATCTCTACTCGTTATTTATTTTCCTTAGCTATGGGTATTCTATTATTTTTTTGAGTTTCTATCCTAGAGGCAAGGTCCGGTCAAAATTTTCGACCTACGGTTTTTGAGCTCTTCATGATGTAACCCACCCGAACATCAGGTGACCTGAGTTTAAGAGCGTTTCCTAAGGTCAATCCCGAGTTTCAAGGGAAAATGCTCCAGGGTTACGGAATCTGGTGCTTTGGTCTGGATGGTGTTGCCACCGCTACTCTCTTCCAACACAGCAACACGTGACGTAATCATCCTCCACACAGCGACAAGATGGTGTTGCTGTAGTGAATTGCGCAACAACATGGGTGCTGCGGCATCAATAACACAGCGACAAGGTGGTGTGGCACCTCCCAGTGCAAGTTTCAAGGGAAGATGCTCCAGAATTACGGTATCTGGTGCTTTGGTCTGGATGGTGTTGCCACCGCTACTCTCTTCCAACACAGCAACACGTGACGTAATCACCCTCCACACAGCGACAAGATGGTGTTGCTGTAGTGAATTACGCAACAACATGGGTGCTGCGGCATCAATAACACAAGGCGACACAGGTGGTGTGGCACCTCCCAGTGCAACATCACAGCTGCTGTTGCAATCCTACTACGTGGCTCGACGTATAGTGGTCGTCCACTGAAAACACGTACTATGCAACCATGCAACCAGTATGTCAGCCCTTTAGCGTAACTTAAATCAGCACCCACGGAAATTTTTGACTTCAGGATCTGAGCATATTTCATAGATATCGAAGGTGCTTAACACCTTCTTAAAGGCAGAGGACCACCTCGTCCCGTATATTGGGGATAGTAACACATCCTGAACCTTCTCGTCATGACAATCCCAGCAAGGTACATCAATAGGCACAAAAGCGACGAAAGCCCCGTTCTCGAAGGGGTCGAAGTGGCTAAAATTTGGAGCCCGGAGGTGGATCGCTCCAAGCTGTGCTGGCTGCCCGCCACGGCTGCCACGGTGGCCAACGTGTCTTTGCGTGTTCGATCGATAAGATCAACAGCTTCACACGTCAATACGGGTTAGCAAACTGCTACAGGCCCCGTCCTGGAAAACGGGTTTAATGACCATTTTGAGACAACTTGTGTATACCGCTGGAATCAGCGTGCCGAGTAGATGCTGAATCTGCTATTACCTCAACCACGAAAATGAGGTGGTCCTCTGCCTTTAAGCACAAAACTTCACGTTGGCATTGGAAAAAGTGTTTTTGAAGCTCCATAATCAGGTAGCGTTCAACAGATATGGCCGAGTTTCGCGAGCCATGGACGAGACCCGGTATCAAAAAATCGATAAGGCAGTCATTTTCGCCAGGCGGATCTTTGCGAAATCAGCTATTTCTCATGAAATGCAGCCCTCTCTGAACGGCAGCGAAAGAAATAATGAATGGAAAATTAGTAACAATTAGAAAAGATGTCATCTGAGAATCCGGACATTGTATAATTCCCCAGGAGAGAAGAAATTTAAGAAAATTGAAAATTCGCCAGGAACTAGCGCTAACAAAAGTGAAACAACCATAATTACTGTGAAAATCTACTGGAGACGACCGCAGCCACCAGAAACAAAAAAATTGAAAGGATCAGAGAAAACTACACAATTCTGAGAGCATGACAAGCGAATTCCTTCGAAAAGGACAACGTTTGACAAAGAGATCAGCTGGCAATCGATCTCTTCCGCGCTCCAAAAAGACTTCGGTGCTCTAACTGCGGAAACGAAACAGGGAAAACACGTGCAATCAGCTGATAAATAGGTCCGTCTAAACCTAGGCGATCCTGCTGTAAGTAGGTAAAAGGACGCTTTCAGTGCGGCTTGTGTGGCGAATATACTCCCCAAGTCCTGGATATTTCGAAACTTTCAGTACGTTCGCAACGAAATTTTCCGTGGGAGCTGCCTTTAACGGATCTTTTTCGGACTCTCCTTGTTGTTTAGGGTTGCTGCCATCGTCGATCCAACGTTTCAAGCAAGGAACCGACAAAGTATGATTTAGCCGAGCCTTGCCTTCAAGCACTACCGATTGAATTGATATTACTGTTGTTCTGAGTACATCAGCTTGATTCATTCTTTAAAACTTATCACTTTTGGCTTCCGTTCCCTCACTTATGAGGATGTTTGAAGATCCATTTCTCTGTTTTTTTCTTCGCTTATACAAGTTAGTTTGAAAGGCAAGCGATTTGTGGAATACGCAGTTCCTTTCCATTTCTCCACAAATTTCTTTCCGCTTCCTGTCCTCATCCCTTGAAGTCCTTTCTCTCTTTTCATTTTTTATTCGATATATTCCATGCTCTTACATACGTATCTTCCCGTACTTGACTTGCATCTACGTGACGATGGTTTAAAGGCAGCACCCACGGAAATCCCCACTTCCGAGTTGAGTCGTTCTCCGTGTGGTCGGCTGCCAGACAATCACAATGATAACTTAAACACAGGAAAAAGCTGCCTATCTGTGGAGATACTGCCGTGGGCACAGAGCCGAGCGTGGCCATTTTGGTGTCCGCCACGCCAGTTAACGCTATTGATTTGGCACGCTACGAGTGGTCTAGCCTAATGTATCATGTTGTATAAGGAATATTGTACAGTGTGGGGCATGGAATGCACAGCATCCACAAGAATTCGTGACGATACTCGCGTATACCCTAGGCGGAAAACTCTTCCGCGCTGTGGACGCATGGGAAGCAGTCCCTTCACTTCTCGTCTTCCGGCGTGTTTCACGCTGTTTCATCACTATCTGTGAGTTCATCGTCCCTGAAAGACCCAAAATTCAGCGAAATCTCCAACACAAAAATTTCCGTGGATGCTGCCTTTAAACGACTGATAATGTTAAAGCTACTAGGACATTCATAGTGTATCCAATTGTATTTAGATTTCTAGAGGATTTTGTTGAACATTTCTGTTGCTAAGCAATAGTGCATAGTGAGGCGTTAAAAATGATAGGTAGGTCTTCCCGGGGGACTTCCGACTTCTTATCTCATATGTATGTAGCTAAGTGAATTTTGAATTCGAATTGCGTGGCTAGACGCTTCATGCTGATTTTATCCTAGCGATTCTCAGCATGGAGTTCAAAGAGGGCGTTCAAAAGGAAAGAACTTAGGGGGGGGGGGTGCGTTTGACGTAAATATAGCTGAACTATGTATATGACTTCCTGAGATTTGATATCTTTTGATCCATACTTTCTTGCTTTCTGAATTATGCTGTTGTTTTTGTTTATTTTGCTAGTTGTTTTATAACAGTTTCAGCTACCCTTATATGTACTTGGGAGGTTGCACCGTGAGTAGAATAAAATGAATGATCAAACAAGTAAAGAGTGAGACGGATGTCAGACCAGTGTTTCTCTGCTTATCTCTTTTCTGAAGTCTGTCAGTGTACGTATGAATTAAATATTATTTGGGTGAACATCTTGCACCACCACATCCAGTGATGAGGAACTCAAGTTAGTGGAGAACCAGGCTCACATTCTCTTAACCCTGTGCCTCATTGTGAGATTGTTCTAGCGCTGTTCCACGATGCCATTTGAGAGACATTTTGGAATTATGAAGAACTTTGCCACTTCCGGGAATTTAAAAAAGCCGTTGTGGTAGGTTTCGCTCAGCTGTGACCGCAGAATATCTTGTAGGTAATGAATGCATAAGTGAGTATCCATTATCACTTGCTCTAGCGGTACCTGCCGATACAACAGTGACTGTGCTTTAAGAATGTCAGTACAAGGAAATGTGGTGAATTCCAAGGAGCCAGAGAAAACCCATTTCCAGCAACCATACATCTTTTTCTGCCCATCCATTGCAAGTTTATCCATCCATCTATGTAATCACGTTAACGGGGAATGTGTCCCCGTTTTCCTTAGAGATTTATAAGAACAGCTGGAATTCAGTAAGAGGGCATCCTAGCTCATAGAGCTTGCAGATTGAATATGGCTAGCCAATAAGGGCACGAAAGCCTCCATGACGATGACTTCGCGTCAGAACACAAGAAGAATGTTGTGGTCCTAGTTGTTTCCGTGCGGTAGGAGCATTTAACACATTGCGGACAATGTGATGCACATGGTGCATCACGGGCTTCCGCCCCTGAGTGGCCACGTGATGCACATGGTGCATCACACCGTTCCTCTACGCTCAAAACCGCTTCTTTTCCTACGGCTCTTCCATACAACCACATTATTCAATTCAGAGAACAACATACTCTGATGTTGAATGGCAATACATTTGGCGAGGTTTGTTTGGCAACCTCGCAGACGAGCTTGCAAACTAGCCAGGCAAACGAACCCCGTCAAATGTATTGCCAAACACGAAGTCCCGTAAACTGTCTTGCCAAACAAACCCCGTAAAATGTATCGCCAAACAAACCCCGTAAAATGTATCGCCAAACAAACCCCGTAAACTGTCTTGCCAATCAGGGAGTCCCGTAAACTGTCTTGCCAAACAAACCTCGCCTTTTGTATCGCCAAACAAGCTTGAATGCGCAAAAATTCTGATAACACCGGGAACCGTACCGTGGTTCTGAGAATGGGAGTCCGCTGCCTTACCAACTGCGCCATCCGAGCCGACACCGATGATGATTGAATCACCCGCTAAGAATGAAATGAACATATTAACCCGTAAAATGTATCGCCAAACAAGAAGTCCCGTAAAATGTATTGCCAAACAAGAAGTCCCGTAAACTGTCTTGCCAAACACACTGTCTTGCCATTTGTATCGCCAAACACCCGTAAACTGTCTTGCCAAACACATTGTCTTGCCAATTGTATCGCCAAACACCCGTAAAATGTATCGCCACACAAACCTTGCCTTTTGTATCGCCAAACACCCGTAAACTGTCTTGCCAAACACACTGTCTTGCCATTTGTATCGCCAAACAGGCTCTTCACTCATTCTCCCGTAAAATGTATTGCCAAGCAAAATTTTCTCCCGTAAACTGTCTTGCCAAACACGAAGTCCCGTAAAATGTATTGCCATTCAACATCAGAGTACTGGATGAGGCCGATCAGAGCTCTTATTATGACAAAGTCTCAAATGAAGTACGGTCTGGAAATCCAAGTGTATGTAACAGCGATTTGAAAACTTAGGATAGTATCACTGAGTAAAAGTGCGGTATAACTTCTTGGCATTTACAACTTCAGTTTACATGATGAGATGCATAGAAAGATAGGAATACCATTTTGATACTACACGTATGAAGGGTTCTTGTCACTATCTCATCATTATCTCAAATACGAAATAAGATAATATCTATGTTACCAACAAAAAAAAAACACTATAGTCTCTACCTCACAAATGATAAAAATTGCACAAAGTCGTAGAAAACGTAAACCACGCTCCTCATGGCAAAAAACCGCTCCCCTGTGGCCACGTGATGCACATGGTGCATCACGCCGCGCAGCCAAAAAAATATCGATCGGCCACGCGCACTCGCCACGCAAAAATGTGCTCGGTCCACAGTGTGTTAAAACCACAACATTCTTTTTTGTGCTGAAATTTGTACCATCTGGATGGAACAGATCTGGAAATTGGTAAATACTCGTAAAGGAAAACAGGATGAATAGGAGACCCTGCCCTGCCTCTTAAATTTTTGCTGTTACTCGTTCAATTTTTTCTATAGAAATTTCTTCTCCAAACTAGCGCGACTTTCCTAAACCACGGGGACCCCCATGTTTACTATGTACCTTGACTCACCGTTCTCAGACCAACATCTACTCCAACACTTCAGATTTTTTCCAAGCGCAAAGAAGTAATCGATCTGGATCATTTTTGAATAGAGATGCTTCTGCAAGTCCATCCGGTGCTTGCGCACTTTTACTGAAAGAATAATGGCATTCGACTCAAAAGTTGGAACATCTCCCAAGATTTGAAAGATAAATGCTCAATTTACTGGGAAAAACCTTCACCAAAGTTTGATTAGAAAATTATAGTCAGATAGCACTCCTTCCATTGTTTTTTCTTAACCTGACAATCTCAATATTTCCACCGAGCTGGTCATTGAAGCCCTGCACTCTCACAGATTCTCCAGAAATCTATAGAGGCTAAAATATTCTTCGCTTCATTGTCTTTCTCCTATGAGAGAAGGATATTGGGAGAGTGGAACAACTACTGACAAAATCAAATGGAGTTTGTGGTGCAGATCTCGAATCTTTTACTCGTTTTCTTTATAAGGTATGGAACTCTTTATTAAGAGCAACGCATGTAGCAAGTTTATAGCCTGTCCAACTAGGCCGAACTTCACGCTCGAGTTACAACCTACTACATAATTCATTGTGATTACCGCATGCATCATTGAGATTACCCAGGGTGAACGTGTTAACATCTCACATATGTACGTATTTACCCGTTGTTATTGAGGGCATCAAAACTTTAACCCTGGGTAGTTTTAATGATGCATTGAGGCTCGAATTAGAGTGGGAGCTATTTTAAAATAGATAACTGAACAAGATTATTAAAGCTTCTCGTATTTCCCTGAATTTATTAGAGATATGTCCACGCGTTTACTGATGCATTCTTACCCTTAATAGCACATATCCCAAAAGTCAAATTTCGGCTGCATAATATGAGCTGAAGTCATCTCAGTCAAGTCTTTACGGGGGGTCACCAGATAAGAAGAACGAATCCGACAATGAGATCAGTGTTAGAAACTATATTTAGAAATGTTCATCTTGCTCGTGATGTAAAAGCACACGCACCCCCCCCCCCCCCCCCC
>JARK01001491.1:111877-129403 GCA_000688135.1 Ancylostoma ceylanicum | reverse complement strand
GAATGAATGAATGAATGAATGAATGAATGAATGAATGAATGAATGAATGAATGAATGAATGAATGAATGAATGAATGAATGAATGAATGAGAAAAAAAAGATAGGGAGATCCACCTGTTTGGATAGGAAAAGGCCTGGACAGGAAAGGAAAGGATCGATTGCGAATGAGAGTAGTGATATTAATGTGATGTGTGGATGTGCAAACGGTCAGAGTGCTATTTCGCAGGTAATGCAAGGCGTGGAAGTGAGACCCTTCCCGCTAGGGCCTCCCATACGTATTTGGCTTGTTGGTAACAAAAATTACATCCCCGCAAATTGTGAATGGCAGTTTTATGTTTATAAGTGTCAAAGATTTCCTTCTAACGCAATAAATCACATTTTTAATTCATTTTTGATGCTCTGGAGCACAAATAGATCACAAAAATAAAATCGCTTCGAGAAAAAAAAACTGAGAAAGGTTCTCGGCTTCGAAATGAGGATGACATCCATCTAGTGAATTCCATCGCGGAAAATTCCATCGCGATCCCATGTCAACTTTGCGGAGATCTAAAACGGCAAGGAAACACCGAAAATCGCACGCGGGACAACGCAATGGAAGGCAACAAGTGTCATAATCGCGTGCAACAAGTGCGTATCGATTACCGACGTCTGAATGCTCGCTAATGAAGAGGAGACGAATGAGTGCAAAAACCTCCGGCACTTGTGACCAGCAAGGAAATATCGGCTAGCAGCATGGCTCCGAGCGCGACGCATTTTTCATTCCGAACAACACGGAGGAATGTGTCGTGGTGAAAGGTTGCAGGGTAGTGGGGTGTTGGGGCGCTGGGAATGGGAATATTTGAAAGCCACGTTCATGCACTAGTTCGTAGTATTATGTAGTGTACTATAGTAGTATATTAGCACATTACATCTACAGTAGACTTCAAAGCGCCGTAGACAAGGGGCGGCACCGCGGCGCGGCAGCTTTGGGCGGAGACAACCAGAGCGATCATGCAGAGCCCCTGCATCTCTGCCCAGGATCGATGCGCCGCGGTCCCGACCCTTGCCTACGGCCGCTTGGAGTTCACTGTATTATTGCTATAACATGTATTATTATATACTGTAAAATTACATAAAATATTCAGGTTGAATACAGTGTTGTATGCATGTGTTTAGAAGCCATAATATCATACACTGTTTTCAAGCATGTTCTAAGTGATGCTTCTATAACTGACGAAGGGTATGGGAGCTATCAGTAGCTATTACTTTTGCAGACATGTACGTATTTCCCCAACTACATACTATGAAGGCAGTTTGGAGAAAATTAATAGTCGACAGGGTTTCCAAGCATTGTTTTTTCTTTCTGGAAACAGAAGTCATATGAGAAATTCCCCGTAATTAAGTGGTTATTGCCCTTTTTCAGCCTTCCTCTCTTTTTCTTTCCTTCTCACAATGCCATGCGATAAATCCGTGGGTATGTAAAGCCAGCCATTCAGTGTAATTGACAGGAAATTGAGTCTACGCATGTATTATATTTGTTTTTGAGTTCGATTTTATGAAAACGAGTCGAAACTTACGTCGGAGAAGAAGATGTTGGGAATGGATATGGCGGGGAAAATGTACCGACAAGAGAATTTTCTAACAAATCTCCTAAGAATATTAATAAAATCATATCTTTTCTTTTCTCGAGTGCATGGCAAATGTTTCACTTCTAAGCATTTCTTCATTTGCGAATCTATGTACAACACAATCTATGTACCGTTGTTGATATGTGTGCGAACTCTAATCCCGCCAGCTAACAAATTAATAAATTAAATAATTAGTTAATTAGTTCATCTATGGCATGCATGGTGAAATGCCTGATAATTCAAATTAAACTTCAAACAAAAAAATACACAGCTAATACTGTTAAACAATACCGATACTGTTGGAGAGAATTAAAAGCAAGTACCAAAGAAAAGAATGAAGCGAGAAATTCATAATCTTATCGAAAAAAAGTGTGATTCATCGCCCGAACTATGCATAACCAAAATGCCAAAGCGTGCAAATCCTTGCAAATCTAGAAAATAGGCCTTCAATGGAGAGATCTCTGATTGAAGAGCAATCAAAATGAAAGGAGATGCTACCCATGAGATAGCCTAGCAGCATAGAATAATATTAATTTGAAAAATTGCGCAGAAATGTATTCAAAACAACGCTCATAAACAATCTGGGCGAACAGCTATGAATGCCACAAGCTGGAGACCGAAATCCCTTCCAGCGCCTCAGAGGGGACTTCGAGTTGAGGAGCCCATCTAAGGGCAGTAACAAAATGGACAATTTATTTTTCTTTTATTACTTTTCATTCCTACTCTGATTTATTTCACAATGTCTATGATTTGTTGAATATTCAGTGACGATTTTGGAGTGGCACCGAAAAAAAGGAAATTAGCCCTCAATGCTTCTTGAAAATTTAAAATCGTGAAGACGAGCGCAATGGAACATTGTGCTGGAGCTATCCTACTTATCTATAGATGCTGGAGCTATCCTATCAAAAGATAGGACTTCAGGTTGTAAAGGTAAAGATCTGAAGGTGCCAGGTTAATGGAATCACACATAATCATAAAGAATAAGGAATCCATAAGGAAAATCTCCTGCAGGTATTATACGCCACCAGTAGGTGTATCTATGCTAAGGTATCGTGAAAGTGCGAGAATACTGCGCTGCTAAGGTTGTTTCCCAAAAAAGTGACTCATTCACAACAAATTTGAAGTAAAAGAAAGATAAAGAGATCAGAAACAAAGAAAAAAGAGTAGGAGAGCGGTGACATCAATAAGTAAGTCCTATTCGATTATTTTATTCTCACGTCCGAAGATCTTTCGAAGAACCTTAGCCTTCAACCCGACCATGTTCATAAATTCTGCATAGGAAGAACAGAAATGAAGTGTACGTGCCAGTTTGTGATAACAAAACAACAGAAACAAGCTGCATGTAGTCTATTGCATTGAGAAAATTGCTGGCGAAATGTCTACGAAAATAAGGACGCAGGAAAGGGCTAAAAATGGAAAATTAGAGAGCGTGAAAAGACGAACAGACTGAACAACTATCGTTGTATTTAAAACGGGCTGTAGTTATATAGATATACAAATACAATGCCGTTCCTTTCCCTTCCGCATTCCATCCATCCCCCCTTCCATCTACAATTCGGTGGAAGATTCTTTTTTCAAATATATTCTTTAAAATTGACGAGACTTGTATTGTTGCCTAATGCATTAGAATTATCTTCTTGGTAGTTCTAGTTTGGCTTTAGTCCTGGTTTTTTACTGTTTTACCAGTGGCGGACGCGGAAAGTGGGCTGAAAAGGGAGGCGTGGGAAAAAAATTTGGGGTCTCCGCCGTTTTGGGGACCCAGACGAAAAAAGAACAGTAATAAAAATTTAGATTTAAATATTAAATGAATAATAATAAATATTTAAGAATGATAATGAAAATAGGCAATAAAAATTAACTAATACAATATTTTTATTTGTTTTGTGAAGTAATTTGAAAAGCGTCCCCGCCCCTGCCCCCCCCCCCCCTCCTCTCGCCACTGATTTCTACTGAATTTTGGGCTAGCCTATTTTCAATTCTTCGTTTTTAGCTTTATTTCACAAAGTGTGAAGTTTAATTAATCAACTTCTGATTTTCATCAACCTAATCTTTAGAATTTTGCCCACCAAGGTCTTCTCTTTAATGGNCCCCCCCCCCCGCTCCTCTCGCCACTGATTTCTACTGAATTTTGGGCTAGCCTATTTTCAATTCTTCGTTTTTAGCTTTATTTCACAAAGTGTGAAGTTTAATTAATCAACTTCTGATTTTCATCAACCTAATCTTTAGAATTTTGCCCACCAAGGTCTTCTCTTTAATGGTTACCACTCACTCCTCTTCTCATCAATCATCCGCCTCTTATAAGAGTTTTTCCTTCATTTCTACGCAGTTCTTCTTGTTTTCTCAGCTAGTTAAGCAGTCTCCGCCAACACAGCTAAAATTTTGTGTCAGTTTCAGCAATGTTCCGTAATTGATGTGCTCCAAATCTCAGGTTAGGAAGGATAGCACCGTCACCTTTACCTCCAGCATGTTTTAGAAAAAGATTTTAGGTAGAGTAAAAAATTGATTGTGTACCTACATTCGACACGTGCTACTAAGCGGAAGGTGATGAATAGCCGGAGCTGAAGCTGCAGACATGAGTGACAGATGGGCGGGAAGAAGGCGCAGACGCGGAAATAGAGTGCTCTCACCGGAAGCGGAGACACACGCCAACAAAGCACGTACAAAGAGAAATTGCTGCCAGATGTGGCAGCGCCGGAGAGGTTTTGAGAAGACTTGTCGGGCAAAACAACACTTGCTAAAAGCTTGGAGTATTCCCAAGATGCATTGAAACAACAGCAGAGTCCTGGATTTCTGCAGGATGCTGAACAACAAGGGCTTCATTGGAGCTAGAGAGGTCGAGTTCCGCAACTCAGCTAGTCCTCATTTAGAATTCAAAAAGAATTCTATATGAACTACTGCGGGCCGGCCTCGCGAGGTCTGCCACCTCTGGCATGACTAAAAAACGAGAGGACATAGTGTTACCCGCTTAAAAGTAAGTCTCTCGCCCAGCTTTATGCCTAAGAACTGTGATTTTTCATGTTTTCCACCGTTACAAGTAATTTCTAGACCATTTCGACAATTCCTCGAAGGCATGAAGCTCCACAGATGTGCAGCACTACTTGAGGGGACAAAACGACAGAAGGGAGGTTCAGAGCCTAGCAAAACCAAACAGAAATAAGTCTAAAACTCAGACATGGCGAATCTCGAACTTCCATAGAAGAGAGAGCCAACTTCACTTCAATAAAGGAATATGCACTGCGAAACGGCAAGCTCAAACTATAGAATTGAACGCGAGTAGGTCGCTGTCTCTTTACTAACTAGTTTCTACCACCATTTCCTTGATTGAAAGTTCCTAAAAACTTCATAAACAAACCGGCATTCGAAACCGTGCAATCGTGGATCACTCAACTTCTCTGTTTAGGGTTAGTATGGTAAAAAGTTACAAAGCAAGGAACTACATACCTATTTTGAGCTATCAGGTTGTTGCAAAATTAATTGCCCAAATAGACAGCCCAGTTCAAAATGCTGTAACTCTGTTCGAACTCAACTTTATTTATCAAAATAAAATCCCACAGATTCTACACATCTCTGCCAACGATCCGGTAGTTCATTTATACCTTTCCAATAGAAAATGAGATCACAAGATTTTAAGGACTCTCGGAAGGGAATTTCAACAAGCTCCAATTCAGGAAACTGCTGCTGACGCAGGTTTGCTTCGAGAGCCCGGAAAAAGTGATATAGGTAGGGAGAGGTCTGGAGAGTAAGGTGTATGAGGGAGAACCTCGATGCCTAACTACGTCAGTTTTTGCCGGGTGAGATTTGAAGTGTGAGGCCTAGCGTTACCTTGGAGCAGGACAGGCCCACCTCTGTTTACCACTGCCGGCCACATTTGTCGCAACTTTTCATACATCAGGTCGAATTCACAACAGTAAGACTCTGATGTAAAAGCCTGACCAGGTTGCAGAAGACTATAATGAATAACACCCTTACAACACCATCAAACTGTCAACATAACCATTCTAGGGTGAAGATCTGGTTTAGGGAAGCTTGGAGGGGTAGAGAACTTGTCTACCCATACATAACCACGTTTCTTATTATCGAACAGGGGCCATTTTTCATCTACGGCTAATAAACGGTGAAGAAATGGCTCGTTTTTCTGGCGAACGAGGAGGTTAGAACAGATCTCGTAGCGGGTGGATTGCTGGTCGTCGGTCAGATCATGGAGTATCCACTTTAGCATTTTTCTCACCATGCCAATGGAGGCGAAATATTCTGAAACTGTAGCATAGTGAACTCCCAGGCCTGCCGCCAACGTACGAGTAGTAGTATCAGGTTTCGTTTCCACCGCTGCTCTCAGTGCTTGATCGTCCAGCGACATCCTTTGACCACGACCGGGTTTATCTTCGAGATCAAAATCGCCGGAAGAGAATTTTGCGAACCAGCACCTCACTGTCCTTTTGGAAGGAGAGTCCGTGCCAGAAGCAAATGCTATATTACGGGCTGCTTCCGCTGCAGAATGGCTGAGTTTGAACTCGTACAACATGATTTCGCGACCCTATAAAAAAGTCCAGGGAAGAGCTAGCCAGATTATTGAAGAAGCATCTGAAAGAGCAGAACAAACCCTACCAGGAACCAGCATAAATTGGCTTGAAATTGTTGTATTGGGCAAGAAAAAAGTTTTTTTCTCAAGCATACCGTGAAACGGCAATTATTTTCGCAACAACCTAATATATGAACTCTCGCTTGAAGCTTGTATGGGAACGAATTGTGAATGCTTTGAGCAGCTTTTCTAGTGGTATAGTGTTATATGGAACTTTTCTATTCTCAGACAAAGAAAAGTTCGTTCCTGAGCTTATACTTTAAAGAATACCCATGGAGTATTTGACATCGATACATGGGTTTTAAAGTCAGGAATTCGCGTTTTTCTGCAATCGTCGATGCGGAAAAACCATAAAAATGGAGAATGTATGTACATATGTTCCAGGCTGTATGCTTCGAATATCAATGAGAAATATAATGTCGACCGAACATGGCATATAGTACGGCTAAGATGAAAACTAACCACAAAAAGCGCAGGAGGTGGGAATCAGCTCTTGGGTGATATTGCACAACAATGTGAAATTTCAGGTGTAGGGCACTACTCAGAGAGCTTTTCTCAGAGATCTAGTGTTCATTGATGTTCGTATTCAATTTTGCTTTCATTCATAGCTACCCGAGGTGTTGCCGCTAGTTCCTTTGTGTTGTGTTAGGATTCCTGCAGGAAACGGCACAAAACGCAAACGAGAATAGAATCGGAGGTTTGAGCGCTGAAGTGATCACACATTTCTACTCGGGAGATGAAAAATCATAGTAAATTCTGGAAGGTGTTGCCAGTGAGTGGAGATACGAAGGGATTCTTCACCAAGACATTGGATCTAATCCATGAAAATTTTCTTCAGATTGGTCATTCTGACCCGTTATTTTGCTCTGTAACACTGATGTAAATCGCCAGAGTGAAGCACGCAGTGAAAATGCCGCATGGCAAGTTTGTGGGTGAATTCCCTGGTTGGATGTGACTGCAGTGAATGCGTCATACATACTTCACAGCTAATATTACACAGATGAGTTGCCACCAAGCCCAAGCTTCTCAATCCTTCAAGTAAAGAACAGTATCCATGTGAAAAAGCTCATGGTCTCCACCGTGTAACGTGCCAATAAGTTTCGTTTCAGGAGCACTTTGTTTACGAGTCATGGAATCATTGATTTGCCTCCTTGCACCTAGCCTTCCTTGGAGGTCGTGTTCCGCCTCAATTCTATTTTAGAAGTACCAGCAGATTGTTGATCTGCTCGACACGCTGATTCTAGATGAATACATAGAATGTCTCGAAACGGCCTTCCAACCCGCTTTCCGGGACGGGATCTGCAAAAGGTCCATAACAGTTTCCTGGACCGAACTGACGTGTAACACCGTTGATCTTATCGATGAGACATGTCAATACATATTAGCCAGAGCTGCGCATGTGGCCGATAGCCAGCACGGACGAAATCCGCCAAAGTGGTCCGCGGAATCTGCGCTTTAGACCCTCTCGGAAGCGATGTTTTCATCACTTTTGTGACGGTTGATGGGCACCACTGGGATCTGTGCATATTTCCAAGACACAAAACGTGGTGCGAATCACGTACGACTATGCCGCACTACTGCCACGAATTCTTCGCGACGCAGGCGTATCGTCACGAAATCCTGTGGATGGTACGCACTGTATACTCTACACTGTACACTATTCCATACACTACACTATTCACTGCGCTAGAACATGCGTTGCACCAAATCAGTAGCGTTAACTGGCGCGGCGGACACCAAAATGGCCATGCTCGCATCCGTCTCGATCTTCGTGTCTTCGTACATTCTTTGTGTTCGACTTACCGTTGTGATCTACTATCAGCCGGCTACACTGTAAACGACTCAACTCAAAAGTGAAATTTTCCTTGGGTGCTGTGAGTGGCCCTCTCCTTTATCATGTAGACGCAAGGGTGTGAAACGCATGCATCTAGGATAAAGTCCCCTTGGAACTAATAACCTCACTGCTGTCATATAGTAGATTTCTCACATCTGCCTTCGTCGTGCAGAATATTCGCAACACTGTCAACTATGCACAGAAAGTCAGCAATATATTTCCAGCAAATTGGAATTGGTGGAGAAAAGTGGAAAATGGAATTCTCGTAAATATCATGCACTAAAACTTTGTTAGAAAAAGGTTGATACCTATACTGCCTTTCAAACATGACCCACGCTGCGGTGATAATACGCGGTTTTTGCATTTTCATTTCATTTGACTTCCTGGCCTTTACTTTTGTTTCAGCTAAATACTTCTCCATCAAAACTGTTCACGTCTATGTGCTGGCTTTACTCCGCTGTTTCCAACATTTCCACATAAAGTTTAAAGTACTCTAGGAAGGACAAAATGAGTAAAAACAAACTCCAGTGTGAGAGGATTTGGAAAGTCAAGCTTTCAGGCAAGCTAAAGATTCATGAAGATATCGCAAGTATCCAGAAAGTCCTTTCTAGCAACCACCTCTAGATCCCACACATCCCAAATCACTAGATCACTTAGTCTGTTGTATTCAAGCCCAATTCTTCCACAAGCCTCACCGAGACATAGAATAGTTGAAAAATGCATTTTCAGTGCCTCGAAATGGTTTCGGCTATTTCGCTTTCATTTCGTAGTCAACCCAGGTGATTCTGATATAAAGTAGACCTGCTGTCACTAATAAGCGTAATTGTTCAATGTGTTTATAAGTGTAAGTGCTCAATGCAAGTAATTTCACTTCAAATTCATTTGAAATGCCCTCTGTGAACGTAATTCTGTTTCCATAATTTTCGGCAGCCTGCATGTAGAGCCTCCCTTTAACAATACTATGCTTTTGCTTGACAGGCCCAATGAAACTTCCGCTGGTTAAATGAAACCTAGGGCATTGGGTGAATAAATGATAGTCCTATGCCTTACAACGTTGAACAACTTTATCTTAGCACATAAATTAATTCGATTCGCAAATGTACAGACATGTGGGCAACAATAACGTGCAGCATCGCTGAGCTGGTTGCGTCTCGTTTCAGAGGGAAAGACGCTGGAGAGCGGGCGCTCAGGACGAAGTGAAGATCGTAGATGAGGTGAAATTACGCGGATTTTTGGATACCTAGACCTTTTTGACCTTCTTGTAAGGGGTCTCGCCTTTTTGGGTAACCTGTAAGAATAACGTCTTGACATTTTCATTCCTGGTCTGAATGTAGACTCATTACCTGGTTTCCGTCAGTTTCGTCGTAGTTCTGTCCCTGTTCTTCCTGTCCACCCTGCTCAACCGGTTGCTCTTCATGTCCTTCCTCTTCGTAGTTCTCAGCGGCGGGAGTCTCAGTGACCTCCTCGTAGACCTCTTCTTCTTCTGGTGCTTGGGTCTGCTGTGGTGCAATGTAAGGAGCCGGGGTTCTTTCAGGCACATAAGGGGCAGGCGCTGGAGGATTGACTGGCGCTGGTGGCTGGTATGGGGCTGGGGTCTGAACGGGGGGCACGTAAGGGGCAGGAGTTTGAGCTGGTGGGACGTATGGCGCTGGGGTCTGCGCTGGGGGCACGTATGGTGCTGGTGTCTGGATGACGGGAGGAACGTATGGGGCGGGGGTTTGTGCGGGTGGCACGTATGGAGCAGGGGTTTGCGCGGGTGGCACGTATGGAGCAGGGGTTTGCGCGGGTGGCACGTATGGTGCTGGCGTCTGGACGACGGGAGGAACGTATGGAGCAGGGGTTTGTACGGGAGGAACGTATGGCGCGGGGGTCTGCACTGGTGGCACGTAAGGCGCAGGAGTCTGCGCGGGTGGCACGTAAGGAGCAGGCGTCTGCGCAGGAGGTACGTAAGGAGCAGGCGTCTGTGGTGGGGGCACGTACGGGGCTGGCTGCTGTGGTTGGACGGGCGCGGGCTGCTCAGTCTCCTCGGCTGGTTGTTCCTCTTCGTACTCCTGGGTCTCTCCATAGTCGGCACCGCCTCCAGCCTGTGGAGCCGGCTGTTCTACGGGGGCTGGTGCAACCTGCTGGGCGTTACCGCTGTTGGTGTAGGTGCCTGTTGGGGCTGGTGCAACTGGAGCAGGCTCAACTGGTGCTGGCTCTGGAACTGGCTGGACGAGAGTTGGGCCAACTGGGGCGGGTTGCTGGTAGTTGGATCCTCCGGATGGAGCAACGACGGGTCCTGGCTGCTGGTAGCTGGATCCTCCAGTCTATAAAAAGTATCGTTGATTATCAAAATTGCAACAAAGTTCATTAGGTTCTGTATCCCTAGGCCATCTATCCCCTCTAATTTGATACCCGCAATCCCGTGGAACATACCGCTTATTACAAGGCTCGGCGTTGTTCTTCAGTGTCGCGCAACACATGACAAATGAGCAGTGACAACTGACAAAGAAGCGCGCACGGCAGCAACTGCCTAATTGCGACCGCTGGTCCGCAAAATTCCGTGAAACTAAATCATCCCACCAACCTGCACCTGTCCTCCAGATTCTACTCCTTCGAGCTGTCCTTCGTCAGTACCGCCAACCTCAGTCACTTGCTCTTCAACAGCGCCAGTCGGACCACCCTGTGAATAAGTTCCAGGTGCTACGGGAGCAGGTTGAATGGGTCCTTGGGGAACTGCTGGCGCGACTTGTTCAACCGGAGCAGGTCCAGGGCCATAGTTTGATCCTCCCGGAGCAACACCTCCTTGACCATAGCTACCCTCTGGTGCTGGAGCTGGTCCTGGGCCGTAATTGCCTTCTGGTGCGACACCTCCTTGGCTATAGCTTCCACCCGGAGCTGGGCCATAGTTGCTTCCGCCTTGAACACCGGTGTCCGAATAGGGCCCTCCGGCCTGTGTGGGTCCTGCTGGGATCTGCAATGGGGGAAAGACATGGTTTCTGGTTATGTGGCATAAAAATAAGGGATTTGATGTACCTGAGGGCTGTATCCAACAGGGCTGCTTCCGGCATAACCGCCAGCAGATGGACCTCCGTAGGAGCCACCGTATGATGGTGGCGGTGGTGGAGGTGGTGGTGGAGGAGGCGGTGGTGGTGGAGGTGGCGGTGGCGCAGCATATCCTACTGGTGCTCTAGGGTAGGACGCGGCGGGGGCGGCGTACCTGGAAGAGCCACATTATCCAGATAAAAGTCTGGAAGGACCAAATGATAGTTGTCCGTGATAGTTGTCACCCGCAGTGACCCTCCGCTTGATTTTGGGTTAAAACTTTAGGTGTAGGGACAGCATTTTGAGCGAGCTTTTGGGAATGGAATATGCCTACTTCTTATTCTTATTCCTACTTCTAACCTAAGCATTCCAAGGAAAAACTACTCATGCTCATGTTCTCAAAAGAATTTATAGGTGACATCCGCGAAGTCCTAGGATGACTAACGTGTAGGATAGGGAGGATGTAGATTTTCTACAGCTCAGATTGCAACTGCTTGTGTTATTTATCAGGGTGTCACTATGGATGGGCGAAGAAGCTTGCCATAATCCTTTCCCAGAAAAAAACCAAATTTTCCCAAATTTACACATCCATGAAGTCCTTTTACCTATCTTGAACTACATTCCAGTATCCGGACCAACCACGAAACGATCCCAGTAGGCCTGGATGTCATAAAAATTGTCACATGCTATAAAACACCAGGAACAAAGCCGGCCGGTGACCAGCATCGAGTGTCGCATCGAAATGGGCGCGGCGGCCGGCGGCGGCGAACTCGGCACGCTACCTGTCGTCGGCTGTGCTTCACGAACCTGACGACGTACGGGCCCGACCAGTTTTTGCGTGCGTGGAACGAGATTGCCAGCGTCTCAAGACAAGCCAGCGCCCTTGAGTCACCAGATAAGAGGGTGAGTTCAGAGTGACCATCCCATGACTTTTCTGGGACTCGAGAAAGTCACTCAAATGAGATAACAAACACGCTTTCATGAATGAACCTTGACTTCTGGGCACGTTTCGGGCTTTGGTCACCTGTCCGAATCCTTGGAGATGTCCAGTTGTCCGAATCTTCGGAGACTTCTAAAGACTGATACAACACCATAGCGGGTATTAAGGGAAAACCTATTTTCGATAGGTTTTTTATTTCTGAAGAAATTCTAAGATTTCTTGTTAACCAAAACTCCGCGTAACGCTGGCCGGTTTTAATAAATGCGCTTATCCGCCGCCGACGGCTAAGAGGTGACGGGAAGACCCTATGCCTATTCTTTTGAGTGGATAAGTCTCAGCGGCTGAGCCTCGTGGCCGAAAACCCAAGGAAACTATTCGAAACTTTTCTGTGAAGCTAACATATGCTTATAAAGTCTGGCAAGGTAGCTTATCTTGTGAATCTCTCAAAATTCTGGAAATCCTCCATATTCCGCTTCAGCCAAACTGTTGGCGGTTACATAATAGGGAAAGGACGGGTATTCGAACGTCGCGCTAGGTGTTCACCAGTATGTTGAGCTTTTTCTAGTAAATATTATGGTGGTAGAGCGCTCTTAGGAAAAAACTAGTTCTCCTTCAGTGTTTGCAGAAATTCTAAAGTTTAGAGACTCTAGACACGGCTTGAATGAATGCGAAATATCCATAGGGTCTCAAGACAATTCCCAACGTAGTAATAGGTCGATTATGGTCTATGAAAACAACAAATTTGACTTATTATCTCGAGGAAAGCTAACCAGGGAAAACCATAGAGGAAGCGACAGCAGGACGAGAGTTCTTGAACGGATGATCAAACGGAACCAAGCTCATAAACGCTAATCATGTAAACCAACGATGGTCAGCGTGATGCTGCTGTAGACTACGTGATGTAGGAAGATGCAGGGTATGAAAGTTATTTTGCTAACCGCTTTCTCCTGGTAACGCGTTCATGAATCCCAGCGCAGGTCAGCAAAGAAACCTTCACGTCCTGGGTTTCCTAGCTTTGCGCAGTCCATAGGACTGACAATCATGCCAAATACTTCTGATTTGGGTGATTAACCCCAGGCCAGCAGATATCATTCTGGTTGAGGTCGGGTTAGATGTCTAGTTCTGCCACTGTTCTTCTGCCTTTATGATGTATAAATGGATATGAATGTTGTTGAGAATCATTCTGCAAGATTTTTTTAGTATGATATGCTGCTGCACCTAAGGGTTCTCCACCACTAATGGAGGCCTTTTCTGACTAGAAGTTTATGCTTTTTCGACAGCAGTTCAAGATGAGAAGGACCACGAGCCGGCTGGTGTTTGAACCATAGTGACTGGCAGTTCTAAGCGCACGATACCCTAATTTTGGAACTTCTATAAGCGCCGCAGAAATTGAAAGATACTCTAAGAAGAAAGTCGGACGTTATTGGTTCTTATAAACTTATCGCCATCATCATTTTTGAAATGAGGCCATTTAGAAAACGTTTCACTGTCCTCAAGATCTTCAAAGCATGGAATGACGTCTATAGGTAGGTACATAGGCCTCAGGCCTCTTTTCTTCGTTATCGAATAAGTATTGCATTTAAATTTCAGTCAAAATGGTAAGTAAACTAAACTCAAGAGAAATAAAACCTACCCAGCAGAGGGAGCTGCACAAGCTGGAGCTCCACAAGCAGGCTGACTTGGTGGACAACACCGCTGGCTGCCACCAAAGCAGCCGTAGGCCGGCGCGACCAACAGCGAGAATATCAGTAACTAAAAACAACACAATGAATGAAAAATACGAAAAATTGCACAAAATCTCAGCGACGACTCGCTCACCGTGGTCATTTCCGCGGCTGCGGCAGTGATATGCTGAAAAGGCGATCTTCTAGTGAGCTTATGTATAGCTGCGATGGGCGGAGCGGCGCGGCGCGGCGGCAACTTCGGTCGAGGCGCAGGAAAATGCGTTAAGCCGAATCGGAATCACGACATATAGACAGAGATTCGCTGGCAGATATCGCCTTGGGCACGGTTAGCCGCTGAAAAAACGAGTTATACGTGGCTGGATTGATATGTGAGAGCAGTTTGGTGAAAGGGAGCGGTGTGCTAATTTCATGGGTAATTGGCGCTAGTTTCACACGAATCCTATTCAAAAACCAGTTTCTTCTGGATGCACTCATTACTTGTGGACTCTCCTCAACAACTTCAGGCCTACTGCTGTATGCAACATTGAGGTTACCCAGAGTAGCGGTGGTATACTCCCAAATTTGCCTATTGTTAACGCGAGCGTTAACCCTTAGTAGACTTAACGATGCTTTCAGGCCCTAGATGAGGCTCCTTCTCTCCCTCTAACGTCTTGTTATGTGTGCGAGTCTAGACAAAACGACTGGCAATCGGCTCTGAGCTGGGTTCATAAAACTTTAACCATGCAGACAACGTAGGGTAAAGAGATTGGTTTGTTAACCTGATTAGGCATTCATGAACTCTAACATAGAATAACTGGAAAAAAAACTTGAACAGTGAAAAATTTTCTCTGAAGAGCAAAGAACTATCGCCAAACTTTCATGTTCGAATCTTTTGGAGAGCAGGTTTGAAGGGCCAGGGTTGGCGGGGAAGGGAGGTGGGAAAGTGGTATACCGAAAGTAGTGGAATAGGCTCCGGTGTTTTTGAGCTCCTCAAAACCGCCTTGTCCTAGAATTCTCACTATTGCTGAGGTGACACGGCCTCGTATGGGCAGGGTCATGACCGGGTAACCACCTCTTATTCTAATTATAAGTTTGTCTCTTTTCTTTAACTCATTTGGATAAGCGGATAGGCACCCTAAAAAGTTTTGTCATTGATGAGAGCGTTCGGAGTGAAGGCTTGGACGAGTTGTTCGAGTTGGAAAGAAATAGTATTGAGTGCTGAAACGTTTTTTTTTCTGCTGTTAGTTTTCGGGTAGCGAAGCATATACACTGATTTCTACAAAAATAAAAAACGTCGGAGAACAAGTGACAGATTCGCGGCACTAGCAAAAACGTATTGAGGTTAATGCTCTCTCGCTCCTCATGCGCTCGTCGTTTCGTGCGTAAAGGAAGCTGAGGGCTACGTTGAGCTTAGTTAGATTTCGAACTGTGGCTTTACCTATAAGTATGGTTACGGTTTTGTTCCAGTATTCAATCATGCTCGCATGTAAATACTTGTTCCAGTGAAGCTCACTTCACCTACAGTCGTTCCAAAAAATACTTGCCTACGGCATCCAACGCCCGTCTGCTAAGCTTCGCCGTGCCACCTATGCATTATCACACGTGTTGCGACGTGGCTCAGTCGACGCGAAGTGTAGCGGGAGGCAAGTATTTTTCGGAAAGGCTATATTTCGGAGTTCCACGTTAGCTGGAAGTTATCTCGCACCTTCAGCAGGATTTCTACCAATTACTTCGTGTTGTTTTATATGTCATTGCAGGTTTTCAACAATTCGATGTTTATGCCCAGAAGAAAAAACTTCATTAATTAATCGTAATTTTTTTTTTTGCCTTGTAGCTAACAGTGAAGATTTTGAAGGGAAAGTATCATTCACATCGCGAGTGTGGGTGCACAACCAGTTTTTTACACAACGCATGATCGTATTCTTTATCATGTTGGACGCGATCTAACGTGGCCAGTAGCCAGATAACCAATACCTACCACTCATAGCTAGGAATTCGTAACACGTCCAATACGAAAGATAAGTATGCATGCACGTACAGCCTCTCTCAAAAATCCTCGCCTCATGCTGCACCGCCCACCTGCTGAGACGCGCCGCGTCACCCATGCATTATCATACGTGCTGTGACGTGGTTCACTCGACGCGAAGTGTAGCGTGAGGCAAGGATTTTCGAAAAAGGCTGTAGTTATAGTCCTTCTCAAAAAGATAGACGGATTGCGCGTGCGGCTTCTTAGTGTTGCGACTGCACCATCGCGATGGGACCTACTCGATCCTCTCACTTGAAGCATGGGGTGTGGGTCGTCATGCGGCAAAATTAGGCGGTGTCTTCCCGCCCTTCGGCGCCTACTCGTCCCCACTCGCATTCAAATTTGCATGGGCAAGTATGGTGAATTCGCGCGCAAGTTAATGCGAGTTGGTCCTAAAGGGCAGAGCGAGGGTTTAATTGAACCAATCGCAGACACAGTGCCCACCCACCTTTGCCGCATCTTGACCCACACCCGAAGCATGCTCTCTCTGCATCCCTCGTTCAGGCCCCGCCGCGCTGGTGCAAGCGCGCAATCCGTCTATCTTTTTGAGAAGGACTGTAAATTTGACAGCTTGTAGAAGAGAAGAGTCTTGACTTATTTTTTGACCTCCAGAGGTAGGAATTTCAGTAACTTTTGGGTCTTTGTTATCCAATTAATATTGCGAAGATAACTGTTTTACTTCAGTGCGCTAATCTTTTATCGAACAACACATAGTTCTGCTTACGACACGTAGTTGGTGAGCCTGATTGGCCTAACGTGTAAAAGGTGTGGGGACGTGTAAAACATGTTAAGACATTGTTGAGGTTGTCAAACAAACCGTTGAAGAAGTGATGTGCACAAGCATATTAGGTCTTTCAACATGTTTGCACCACGACAGATAGGATTTGACTTGTTTCGACAAACTCCTCGAAGCTGCGGGTACGGTTGGTCCCCAGACCCCGGGATTTAGGTGGTAGGCTGAAGATTGCCGCAACGAATGAGCTCGTAGAATTTTTGCACACGCCCTAGTTTTAATCATAGCTGTTTACTTCTCATTTGGAACATAGGCACTAACGACCATTTTTTCAGCACATATATATCTTCTTCTGATTTCCTGTGAAAAAATCAACTCACTGGTCAGCAGCAAAAACGAGAACAAAGAGGTTGAGTAAGCACTGTCGGCGTTCCTCAACTAACGCCGAAATCCGTCAAATTGCCTCATTTAGCATGACAATGTCTTCAAGGCCGGTTCAAATTCAATGCAAGGGATTTCGCTGAGGCTGGAGACCGGTCAAGCCGTGGCGATCTTCGAGATGGGTTCTAAATCATAGTAGAGGTCCATTTTTGCATTGCGTGTTGAAGGACTCAAATGGACCTGAGAGAACCCCAATAAAACTTTGATATTCGGACATTTCCTTATCTGCTGAATATGAGGAACTGTACGTTAGGGAATATTTGCTGCATATCTGACCACCTTCTCACTTGATATCACGAGGGAACATCTAAGCCACGCCTTTCAACTGAAAGTCATGCCAGCTTTTGTCTCTTGGACTCATCCATGATAACAACCAGAACCTCATATAAATCTGCAATCGTGGAATAAGTCGGGCGAAATGAAATGTGGGAGCAGGGAACTGGAAAACTTACGTCATGTAATAAATGGTCTCAAGACCGAAGATTCACGCAATTCTCCGAGCGTGGCCCATAAGTCGTCACAAAAAGCGAGAAGCTCGTGTTCCGGCCCTCAGTGAATCCAGACGCGATCGCAAGTGAGCGCCAGCCTGTATCACCCTATCAAGAAGGATGCTGGCTCCCGGACATCGCTCAGGGGCTTATCTTCGAAAGGGGTGGGGGGGGGGGGGAAGGGGCTTTT
>JARK01001491.1:98463-111760 GCA_000688135.1 Ancylostoma ceylanicum | reverse complement strand
GGGGGGGGGGGGGGGGGTAAGGGACTTTTCATATGAACAGAGATCAGCGAGGACCTACTCAAACATAGTTCACGTTTCGTTGAATACAACTTATCTTCTAACTTGGCGTTATTCCTTACGATGGGTATTGTAAGGACTGAAAGTAGGTAACGATGCTACAAATTGCACCACACCGTCGTTACCATACTGCTCGCTCTGTTTTCCTTTTAAAATTTGCTCCTAATGTACTTGTAATTCAAAAACAAATCATTTGAAGCGGAAGTCTTTTTGACAAACTGCACATTTTCTGAAAGACAATGTTAACCATTGTTATCTCATATTTATGAACTGAGTGAAATACTTCTTGGAGGCAGCGCCCACATTAGTTTTCATGTCCGAATTTCTAAGTACATATTTCTGAAGTTTGAACAGTTCTCCTGCTAATTCTACGAATGTTTCACAGTCGAATGCATCAGCTTTGAAAAAAAATATATGAGGTTGTGGATTTTTATCCATCTATCTCCTGGATTGGTAGCAGAAAACAATTTTTGTTCTGATCCATTTTGATTGACACCATTTACCTCCTCTTTGAGAAGACTTGGTTTTTATTCTTATCATATACAGGGGGAGGATGCATAAGTTATTGTACAACGTGTTATCTTTTGTTTCACCGCCAGGAAACCATGCATTGCTCCGCTTTTTTCTCTGCCGAATAGAGAAAGGTTCAAAGTATCTTCTAGTCAGGAACTGTTTTTCGGAGAGGTTTTGCTAACGAACAGTTGGCCTAGAAACAAATTTTCGAGAAAAGTGGGTTGTTGTTACAATTTTCCCTGGAAAATCTACAAAATCTTTCAATTGGATTTCACCGCTTAGATGATTCTTGAAGAGCAAAAAATGCTCTTTCCAGCCATATTCGGGGTTTCCCAAGAAATCGAAGTCTAGGAAATATGCGGGCGTAAAACCACGGCTACCCCATGCCACCGGTAACGGCCAAATTTCCATCAAATTTGAGTTTCATGAATTTTTCCACCAAAAGACCGTACATCAGCTAGGCTGTTGATTTGATCTGAGAACTAGCGTAAAAGTGCTGCAGAATGGCTCTGAAGCCTCACCAACAGGCCCAGGCATAGGCCAGCTGTGCTCCTCGGAACCTTAGGCTTGGTTTTCTCATCCAAGCATTTTTTGGAACAGCCTCGCCCTATGCTCTTATCTACCCCGATCTTCAGTGGATTTTGCACATACATCTCAAAATAGGCTTCAAGAGTACGAGACTATTTTTTATCCCACTTAAATCCGTTGTCAAAAGCTGTTTTTGTAGCTGTTTTGCTGAGGAATTGCGGCTGAATCAGTGCATTCGGCTGCACTAAAAATTTGAGCTTAAAGTTTCCGCTGAAAATTCTTCGTCATATTCCGACTACCCAGGGCATGTTTGTAATCGGGAAATAGAGGAAATCCAGCTCCATCAAGGGAGGTCGAAAAACGTTGCACCTCCGCAGAGTAATGAACCGGCAAACTGTGTACACTAACTTATGCTCCCCTGTATTTTCGTCCAACACACAATACAAAACGGGCTCAACTAGATCAGCTTTTTCTAAACAACCCACGCGTGGCCCCAAAGACAGTGTTTTTCGTAAGTTCAGACAAAATCGATGAATGTGTTCGCTATCATTATGAACCCAGCTCACACCTAACAATTCATAGAGACCGAAATTGCGATGTTGCCCTCAGCGTTTTCCTCTTTGTGGAGCACGTCACCTTAGCGTTGGAGATGAATAGCAAAAGGATCTATACGTAGGAAGTACCACGCCTCCTTGTCTCGATCAGCGGCTGAGTGTACTTATGAGCGCTGAAAGTCTAAGGTCTAGTCTTGCCGCCCTATGCCACGTGGGCAGTCACGGATTTGGACGCTGATTTCAATGAAATGTGAGGATACGCGGACAACTCGGGTAGCATGACAAAGATGATGCATCGATGAAGCCGCAAATTAACCTCTGGTGTCTCTTCAGTAAGTATATACTCCACGTGGAGTATGGCGGCCTGCATCGCCTTCGCTCTGACGTCATTCTAATGAGCACTGGCTTTCAATGAGTCGTGCCACAGCGACGGCCGCTGGGCCTCGGCTAGGTCCAACACAGGACAGGTACATGAAAGGGTATTGCCAGGTCACACCCGAACATGTTAGACATTAAAAGTTTACAAATTTAAATGAAAAAGGTGCGAGACATTAAATTAATTATACTTCGACGGTGAGGAACACACATGTCAGCTTACTATGTAATTACTCAACTATTTTTCCAAGTGGTTGTTACTTTCGCTTCGTCTGTGTGAGGCAGTGGCCCTTCACAATTAAATACATAGAAGGAACCTGGTCTGAATGTCATATCATTCACTTGCTGCCAGTCTCCCCTCAGTTGCTGAAGAAGCTGTTCTTCTTCTAACAGCTAGTGGGTGGAATATCCTCCGGCTTTGTAGTACATAGGCCTATCGGTGATGGGTTATGTGCCTGCTGCTCAGTTATCAAAGTCCTTAAAGGCAAGGTCCGGTCAGAATCTTGCCCATCCAGGTTTTTTGTTTATTGAAATCCAAACAATGTGTGTAGCATGTATTTAAAGTTTGAAAGCTCAACGTAAGCCTTGTCGCAAGATATGGGATCAAACGTTTGAAGACAACGGTAGTCGTAGGAAAACATGCTCCAGTTCACAAAAGGTGCTCGCGTGCATAATGAACAAAGATGGATGATACATACAGACAGGGATACAGACACCCTGACGAACTCTTCCTGAAACTATTCTCACCAAACGGACTATACAATTCTTCGAAAATGAATTTTTCTTACGGCACCACAATAGACAACATGAGGGCGCACCGTATAACGTTACTTGAAAGCATGGCCGCTGCAAACGTGCAAACGCCATACCAAGACTGGTCGATGGTAACCGTTCATTGTGAGACTTTTCCAGAGTTTTTTCGATTGTTTCCGTCCAAGGCGTCGCCGTGGGCGTCGAATTCAACAAAAATCCAGAAGACGAAATTTTCCCCGGACCTTGCCTTTAAGTACGTTTGCCGATGTACATACAGTGGCGGCCACATATTTAGCACACCCACGATTGTGGCCGACAGAATTTTTTGTATTTCTCAGCCTTATAATAAGCAATCAAAACGAGGTTCGAGTATGTGTTGAGGCACTATGAGGGCTTCCTTCCTGTTGCTTACCATGTGCACGGAGTCCGTTGAAACTGGATTAAAAAAATAAAAGTTCAATTTCGTCAGTTTTCCTGAATTCTGTCTAAAATTCGTGTATCTCGCTATGGAAGGAAATGAAGTGGTGATTCAGATTGAGCATGTTTCCCTTCAACATTTCCCTATAAACGCTTCCGCCGGACTCCACGCACCAGCTGGACCCAGAGACAGAAACAAACTTGTCAATTTCGTCAAAAATTTCATTTTTATGAATCTTGCTAGTAAAGCAAGCCCTGGAATCTTCCTTTTAGTATCTGATTGTCTGTTGGCAACACAAACCGAAAAAAAAATCCGCGGCTGGAAATGCCTGGTTTATCCTTGGAATTGCCGCGAATCCTTTTTCCACCATTTTTTCACTCATTTTTTTCATTCACTATTCCATCTCCCCTTAGGTGAGAAACTACTCATCGAAACTATTATAGCAAAACACGCAATTATATCGAGTATAAAATCACATCTTACCCAGATCCAATGAAGTCATCTAGGAGAGAAACTGAAACACATCCAAAAGTATTGCATTTTTAGCTCCCAATGCGTGCAATCCCATCCAAAAGCATTTCACGGAGCAACAAAGTTGAGGCGGGAAGGAGAATACGATGCCTTATCACATTCTCGAGTATTGTCCTGATAGCTCATTCCAATCCTGAGATACAGATTTTATATTTTCATCAGTTGATCGCCCAAAATTGGCAGCGTGCTAAATATGTGGCCGCCACTGTACATACGTGGTCATAACTTGTTATGTTAGTTAATGGTACATAGCTGGTTCAGCAAGGGTAATTTCACAAATCCCCAACAAGAGTTCTTTCTCCAATGTCTCAAGTCTTTCTAGCTAACTTTTACTAGCAATTAATCCCGCTAGTTTTTCTTCGATCAAATTCGCTTGGAGCGACCACAGCAATCGCCGTGGCATTTTTTATGGACGTTTCTCTTGCGTTCTTTGCTCGCATTAGCTATTGAAACGCATAACTCTGCTATCTCATCACTAAGGAGCGTGCGTTTCGATTTCGATCCGTTCAGCGAAACCAGCTGGATTAACAACGAAGGGATGACGCAAGCTACTCCGCTAATCAGAGTTTGTAATTTCTCTTTTTCTTTGCGCTGCTTGCAAACAATACACTTGTGTGAAAGTATTTTTAAAAAATTGCAGGATTTTTTTCCAGAACTCTATAATTTTCTCCAGATGTCGAAATGGCAATTTGATATGGTCAGTAGATTAAGAGTAGTGTCCGATTTTTTCGTTTTGCAGATATCCTAGGGCGAACATGAACCATTCTCGACACAATGGGAGATGGTCCCAATTGGCTATAGAAATGAACACTCTAGCCAAGTTCATAATCTGATAAAATTTCAACAAAGAGACAATAAAAATTCGCTGCAGAAGTTCTGCGCCAACTTCGAACGTCCGGAAGCTTTCTAGGACTCGTATTTTCTTTTTTCTTTCGACTTTCATAATTAACGCTGAGAGAAGAGTTTTCCTCTGATATTGTTCATGGGTTTTTTTTTGCGGCCGCAGAATGCGGATGATCTCCGAGAACGAAAGGCACCGAAAGGGGACTCCTACCTTCTCAATGGCTCCAGAACCAGATTTTCGATGGAGTTTTCCCCGAGAGTGGTCTAGTGGTTTCCGCTATCTGTGGGAATTGACCGATACCTCGTCAAAAAGGCATTGTGTGCTTGCTGACATGGTTCGCTACATTGGATTCGCCTCCTGCGGACAGTTCATGGGCAACCTCAAGGAAATTCTCGTCTAACGCTAAAATCAATGAGTCGATTACGTTCAGGATCTCTCCATGACTCAACAGTCACGTCCCGTCCGAACAAATCATCTGGGCTGTGACTCATGAAATGCTGACCACGCAAATCAACTTTAGCTAGTGTGATTAGTTATCCTACATGTAGGGTACATGATGTCGAGAGGCGCAGGGCGTGGAATTTGATAGTTGGTCCGGCTTATTTATCCCGGTTGTACGTTTAAGCATACCAGCCCTGGAGCATTGGTTCTAGAGCAGGTAAACTTTGTGAATCTGGCTGGGATTTGTTGGTTACTAACGACACACTGATCGTAAGCTACGCTATATTCGTGCAGAAGTTGCTAGCATCTCATTTGTCGACGTGTGCCACTCGAAATGTTACGACGAGGTTCTACTTTCAAGCACAACTTTTCAGCATGGAAAACTAGAACTGGATTGTAGGCCTCTGCCCAACCCTTTCCTGAACCTAAAACTATGTACACTCTTTGTCGCTTTCCCTTGACTTGCAAAAAGTCTGCCCCGGTCTGAAATGTCTATCTCAGCATCAGCTTGGATTCAAAATTCAATTATTGTCGCATAATCTACTGCAAGTAAACTGGTAGGTAACAGAAAAGTCAGCTCAGCCGGAGAAAAATTCAGAATTCAAATTTCCCGCCCTAGTCCTTTACGCGTCGGCACTGTGCATTACATATCGCGCCGAATGACCGTCATTTCTCGAAAATAAAGAGTTTATCGAGGGTGTTATAGCTGTGGAGGGCGCCATGCTCTGCGATTCGTCAATTCACGCTAACGACCAATCGCAGCACGGCCCCGCCTTTCAGCTATGACACCATTTTATTAGGGTGTAAAACTATAAATGCGCGCACACTTTTCCATCTCTATCGGAGTGCAATTGGAGGCATATGCCCAGTAATATGGAATATCTTGAAGAGCAAATCTTTGCGCATTCACTGGTGTGCAACATGTCTGGCAAACCTCGATTTTTCATTTAAAAAAAATTTGAAAGGCTGCCAACTGGAGTTGCGCAGTTGTGGTGAAAACCGCCCTCAAACGAATTCTTCGATGTACTACCCTGAATAACAAGTTTCTCGAACTAAGATCAGTACCTTTTCAGAGAGGGGCATATTGCGAAAGCACTCGCAAAAAACCGCTGCGGGGCAACAAGAGAGAGCAACGCCATAAGGCTCCAAACATGGTTACCCACGTATTGAAGAAGGGGTTGTCTTCACGGTAAAATATGAAATCAGTGGTCCAAGGGGGGAGGCTGAATTTCATACATACAGTTAGAGCAGACCTCTGCCTACAAAACATGGGCCACCTAGGCCAGCTAATTCACCATCATCTGCTCAAACCAACGACTATTAGAAATTTTTCACAACCAGGCCCATCCAAAGGCGACGAAAAATGCCCAACAAAAAACTGAGGAAATAACGTGGGAAGTCCTGTCTCAGCCGCCATGTAGCTGAGACTTTCCACTATCAGACCACTATTTAGTTCTGGCTAGGAAGCTTTCCTCACAGAGAAAAAAATGCAAAAACCGCGAAAAAAGTGGGGGTTCGGATAAGCGCCTTTTCCAATCCATAGCGCACTGAGATCTTCAAGAAGGAGCCTCATATCTTGCATGGAGGATGATAAAGTGTAGTTGAAATTAACTATACACACAATTTCGATTGGGAAGTTCTGCTATCGTTTCTTAGACTAAATTTTGTTCCGCGCGAAAACGCGCATCCATAGTTTTACACTCTAATATTTTTCATATGTAGTGAGATTTCTGGAAACGAGTTCATTTGTAGATATAATTGCTGTTTTGTCTTCTGTAGGGGGCTTCTGTGAATTGTCTTCTGAAATCAGAATAGGGCCATGTCAGCATTCCGGTCAAGGATTTCTGAACGCAAGAACTAGCGAAACAAACGTAATCGTTATGCCTTTCCCTTTTTAAAATTATGCGCACTATAGTATAATCAATCACGCTAACCATTGCTGGTTTTTACGGTTAATATTCCATGAAATTCTGTTCCGAATGTTAACGAGGTCTCGTCTTTGTTTTTGTTGATGATGAACAATGGAAATAGTCCTTGCTGCTTAACGCGCTGCATCTACCTGTAGGAAGCGAACTGATCAACCAGATGAAGGTGATGACAAGGCGCCTGCGCTTTAACGACTCCTTCTTGTGTCCAGCTCACCGTGAAGGGTAGCCGGCTTTTTTCACGTGCGCTCACCATGGCCACCAGCGCTGCAGGTCTTTTATCTTCGCGGCGATTTACCCGAAACCCGCTTGCGCTTGGCGACACCGTGTTACCGCCGGTTGCATCACACAATGCCAATTACGCAACACTTCGCGAAAACATGGATTTTCACGCCAGCTGGGGTTGTGAGAATTTCGGCGCCAGAAGATCAGGGTGAAAGTTCTCGATAGGCCCATGTTAAGGACCGATGAATTTGTAAGGTGTTGACAAGTTTACCTTGAGTGATCTCAATGATACATATGGCCCCTGGAGAGACATGCATAATTGAGGCTACTCGTGAAGAATGCGGTCGAATTTCTCCAACTTTACCAATGGCCTTAACACGTTAACACTGGGTGAACCTAATAATGCAGTGAGGCACTGCATGTTACGCCAGAGAAGATTACAGAAGTTGGTAACCAATAAGAGCTTGCTTGTGACTGCTCTCAAGAAATTCTTGTACATGGTGCCCTTAATTACGGAAATAAGGCTATCAAACACTAAGTACCCGAAGGCGTCAGTCCCCCGTAGGACTGTGTGTAAAAAATCTCTATTCCTGGAGTCTTCCCAGGACGGACAATTCGGCTCTGATCTAAGACGTCCAATAAGGTGCTAAAATGAGTTAAAACACCTTTTGGACCATGTTTGGCTCTTGTCCCCCATGCTCAAAGAGGCAAAATGGCCTGACGCTACGCACGTGGGTGGTAAGTGTTTGTAGGCGAGGAACTAATACTCTTTTTGTGCCGTAGTACCCTTTTTATACAGTTACGGCAGGTGTGTGGTAAAACGGTAACCCACAAGTATTCTCAAATGTCGATGAGGTAAGTTTGAACCTATGAAGACACAGACCTCCCTTTCCGTTCTGTAGTGCGAAATCATACCTATGAGGTAACTTATGGGAGTCTCTGGGGTAGTTCTCAGCTCCTCTTCCTCCTTGGCGAGCTTTTCGGGGTCTGGATGCATCATTGAGATTACCCGGGGTAATCGTGTGAACACCACCAAAATTACCCAATGTTAACACGGGTGCCAACATGTTTACCCTGGTGGGCAACATCAATGATGCGTGCGGCTCCGGACGAATCCTGCTATCTTTACCAGTACCTGTCATCGCTCAATGAGGTAAATCTCCCTGATCAAAAAAAAAACTCATTTTCGTTTGAAAAGTTGTCCTCCTTAGGGGAGCAGAGGGCCATCACCTTCTCGGGCCCTGCCACTATAGGGTTCCTCTGAATTCATTAGGACAGCCCTTCTCGGAAAGATAGACGGATTGCGCGTGCGGTTTCATAGCTTCGCAGCTGCAGAATCGCGGTGGACCTAGTCGACCCTCTCACTTGGAGCATGCTCTCTCCGCATCTCTCGTTCGGGTCCCGCCGCGATGGTGCAGTCGCGCAATCCGTCCATCTTTTTGAGAAGGACTGTAGGTCATCCGAAAAAGATCACAGCATTATATAGTGGGGTAAATTACCACAACAAAATGATCAATATTTATCATAGTATTCGATATCGTGTCATGAATATGTTCTAATGATATGTTCAACTACGATACACCAAACTACGCTCTGCGAAAAGTCTGTCGACGAGCACACATTGCTATGGCGAATTGCTTGCATAACGACTGATCGGTGAGCTCCAATTCAGTGCGGTGTGACGGAAGCCTCGGCAATGCGCCAGGAATGATAATGACAATGATAATAAGGGCAAAAATATGCAAATAATTAATAAATAAAGAACGTTTCAACCTAGTGCACGACGTCAACAGTAACGACACTCCGCGCCAGCGCGCTATTTACAGGTGCTCTGCACGACGGAGACGTGGCGTGGGTGCCTGACGTTGACGCCAACTACGACATGGCGGTGAAGACTACCAGAAACGTCGGTAGCTGTTCTGCCAATCATCCATCAAGTCCACAGCGGCGTCCTGCACGTGCTGGACTATGCCGGATGCCTGAAATCCTTGGTTCATTCAATTTTTTCAGCCCAAATGATGCTAGATTCCCATTTTTAGATTGAAAATTCAGAGAATTCGCGGGCTTCTTGTAAATATCTTCATCTCTGGTTAGACTTGAGAAAAGCGCCGCTGATGTTATAATTCTGGGCTAGGATTCATGAAACATTAACCGCACAAAGCCACGATGGTCAGAGTGATTGATCATCCTAGAGAGTACGTACTGTTGAGAGACGTTGGATGTGACAGTTGGTTAGCTAACTATACTTCGCTTGGTCATGAATCCCAGCCCTGAGGGAATAGAGCGGTTCTGGTCGCCGCTACGCAGCAGCAGTGATTTTTATACGTATTGATCGTTGGCGGCGCGCAACTAGCAACGGCGGTGCTGCCCCACGATCGATATCCACTACGATCGATACTGTGTCGCAGCGCTGCAGTCGACGAGCACGCTATACTGCTCGGGGACTTTGAAGCAATTCCAACTGGATACGAGCTTAGGGCGTCCGACGTCCGTATTCATTCACCTGAGATTTTCTATGAAGCCTTTTCAACCTGGCACCAGGGTAAAGCACGGGTACGACAGTTCAACCACCTGTACTTATTTTGGCAAGTAGGGGTGTATAAGCAAAAGTGAGTTCGTATGTTTGGGTAATTCTCTACTGGAAATTTCCTTCTACAAAAAAGAAACATATATTTTCACTCTTCAACAGTTTCATATATCATCCATAATGCTTCTACCAAGATGAACGACGAGAAATTGAAAGCCTTCGAATGATGTCATCCTTAACACATACACCTTGGAATCATCACTTCTCAGCGCATCTTTATGCCCCATCACAATACTCTACCGCGAAAGAAGCTATAACAAGCATGAAGGAAGGCGTCTATCGTTCTCGCTCCTTTTAAGCTTCCATGACCTTATTCTTAGGTCAAACTGCGTTTTTCCAAACTTTCCTTGAGAGTGGCCTTGCACTCGTGGACAGCAAATGTTCACTTTCACGCGAAAAGGGACAAAAATTAGTCTACAACTCACATTGTGGCCAATCCTGCTGTGGCCTGTGCTCTATCGCGCTCCAATGCTACGCGGTGCGGCGGCGCGTCTGATTACTGTGGCATCCACCACAGGGCAGGTGCGGAGAGGGTGCGTGTATCGCAGCCCTATCGCACCTGCCCTGTGGTGGATGCTACAGTATTCGAGAGTAGGAGAGAGATGCGCATTTAGCGTTGAGATTGAAGAGGGATCAGACGGTGATAACACGATTGATTGCGGACCGCAATCAATCGTGTTATCACCCTCTGAGCAATTTGCGGTTAAAGATATCAAAACATGTTCAAGATTGTCCAAACATGTTCAGCTTCCCAGCAGACTGATCCCTCTTCTTTGTGCTATGGTTATCATGTCCAACATGTTCAAACTTGCTAGGCACGTTTGCTCAGAGTATACAGAATCAACTGTGATGATCAAGACTTTCTGTTCAACTACATTACAAGTGGAGTTCGTGGGATGCCTTTTCCTATGAAGTTCCATGGCTTCTCCATCATTCCAAAAGAATCCAGAAAAAGTGCGACTATAGCTTGCAAATAAAAATGAACCGATCTTATAGGAGGATCCACTGCAACATACTTGCTTGTGGTCTTGGATCACGCTCAGATGAGAGCAAGAGGGGGGTACGTATTCCGGAACGCCAAATTGCACCCCGTGCTTTACCCTGCCTGACACGTACAGTCCATTCAAAAAAGATGGGGCCGATGATGCGCGTAAGAAGTCTAGAGGCGGCGCGGTTGACTTGGCGGCATACGCCGATTCCACCAGCTTTCACAACTGCTATTTTTTGGTAGTTTTTTGGATATTCATGGCCCTTTCTACCTTTGCACCACCTTTACCACCATAACCATTCCATTCGGTGAATTTCTTCATTACTTTACTTCCAATCGGCCAAATTGGGCCGCGCCGCAGCCGCGTCGCATCTAGATTGCGCGCCGGCCACATCGGCCCTATCATTCCGGATGGGCCGTACATAATGTACGTGAAAAGCGCAGCCGCCGTGAATAGCAGCAGTACTATAAACACATAAGTCTCACCTGTGTCTGGGCTGCGTCAGAGAAGCGTTCGAGCTCATCGTTTATCAATCATTAGGGTATTTATCACCGTGTGGAGAAACGGGGCGTAGCCAGGCAACTCTGATTGGTGCACTCAGACCACCCGCCACGCCCACCTGTTTGAACTCGAACGGCGCCATTCCCATAATACATGGTCTATTTTTGCTTAGCGCCGTTCGAGTCAAACAGGTGGGCGTGACAGGCGGCTAAAGTGCGCCAATCAGAGTCGCCTGGACACGCCCCTTCTTCCCTCACGATGATACACACCTCTATCATTGGAGTGCGCGCGGCAAACGCACGCGTCAAGTATGAACTGTTCTCATACATAGCAGTATAGCCTACCTTTTTGCGACCCAAGTTAGCATTCGACTCCCGACGATTGTAGCCGTTACCCGACGTTTTCTTTGCATCTTCTTCCGGTACAGTGTCAACCTCGATTTCACGGCCAAGTACAGCCTGAAATAAGGAATTTCGTCAAATTTGTGCTCCTGATCAAATTTACATGCGCGCAGTTTAGTCATGGATCTCTTACTGTATCCATAATATCGGCAGCAGATTGTCCATAGTCGAGACCATCTTCTGGCTCTTCTCTTGTCTCCTGCAACATCACCAATGTTAAGGTACCAATCCAAGTTCTGTGGTAATCATTGTATTAGGTTGGTCCGAAAGTCTTGCACCAAAATTTATTTTTTTTTGATCCAGAATTTTATAGGCATTGAATCAAAATATTTTGGCAATAGAATATGGTAGAGTGTTCTAGAAGCTTCCATGATATAATCGTATTGTTCTAGAAGCTTCCATGGTATAATAGTATTATTTTTTCTATCGGAATCTAATCCCGGTATATCTTAGAGAGAATTCGTGAGGAGCTTACTGTTACAGTAATAGTAGTAGACTTCGAAGCGCTTCCACCGCTGGCTAACTCAGTTTTCCCAGTTGGTTTTTGACCTTCCTGAACTTGTACCTGAAATTGCATTGATCAAGATAGTATTGATGTTGCACTGACGAAAAAACTTCTGTTCCTTACCGCAGACTTTATGAGATATTCACTTCGTGTTTCCGTGAGGGCTGGCTGAATTTTTTTTGTTTAGAAAATCACATTTGATCTGGATCTTATCAGAAACCAAGATGATAAGTCGCACCTGTCCTACCACATTTGCGGTGAGTGTTTGGGTTGGAGAGACTTGACCAGGAATCGCGGTAGCAAAGAATATCTGAAATCAAGGATCTTACTCAGTATGCTCTCTTCCAACTGGATAAGGGTAGTTTACAATTGACGTATGCGTGCGTAGAACGTGCATCAAAAGCACGCAACAAAATGCTGCGAGGTAAGTTCGCAACAGTGGGTTTGGCCGAAATGTTGAACTAGAATCTTCCGGTACAAGACAAAAAATCGGCGAAGACGAAAAACACGCGTTATTTTTGCACCGATTGACTATGTATGTGGCCAGATCCAACTTCAAAGTTGGAGAAATCAACATACCTGGGGTGCAGCTGTGGCACTCACGATTGATCCACTTTGGCTACCACTTGAAATGAATGTCTGAAAAAAAAATTGGAATAGCAAAGTAGGAACTATAATAGAATGTGAGAGACTTATTGTTGTGCTATAGCTGCATGAGTTATGTGCGAAAAAAGGTTCATCCCTAATTAGTGCAACGTGGACGTTGACCTGAATAACTAGTAGAAGCATTTAGCCAGTACCTGAGGTACAACAGCAACATTATCGTTCACTGGTTGAACATGGATTAGCTGGCTTGGCTGAGAGGTGAGGAGAACTGTCTGAAAAGCAACAGTTTACAATAGCGAATACATGTTCTGCGAGTATCAAAAACTAATGTAAGACGCTTTTGAACGTGCGCCAACTCACTCACTTGACAGTCTAGTCAGTATTGAGGTACTTTTATTTTGAAAAAGGTGTAGTACTTGTAAGTGTGAGCGGAACTCAGGTACATAGCCACAAGTAGGATATACCTGTGAACGTTTTAGCAAATATCACATATTCGGTTTGTGGTTCACCTCTTGAATTCATTTAGGCGGCGAGGGGGGGGGGG
>JARK01001491.1:68046-91886 GCA_000688135.1 Ancylostoma ceylanicum | reverse complement strand
TGGGTACGCCGGCTGTATCTCAGAAGACAACGCTCAACAGCTCTATGCATAGTGTGCAGCATTTTTGACATGGTCGCAGTGTCCGCCCACATCTTCGCAGCGTAGCACAGCGCTGAAAGAACTGTAGAGTCGAAAAGGTGAACGCGGAGGTCAGGATCCAACTGGTCTGTGGTTTCCCTGAGAGGCCGAAATGCGGCCCAGGCCTGCTCTTCTTCTTTTCTCTNCGAAATGCGGCCCACGCCTGCTCTTCTTCTTCTATCTGGTTCTTCTTTGAGATTGTTCTCCATATTCATTGAGCATGCAAAATACACATAGGATTAGAGTTCTATTCGTTCTCCTTCGCAGTACACATTATTTTCTGAACTGAGTCTTTGTCCTATTTACTCGCAATCCTATCCTCTTCCTTACTTCATTTAGTTTATTTACCATCACTTCTGCTTCGTCGGGTATTTTTCGAGAAAAGAATAATGTCGTCTGCAAAGCGAAAGTTTGAGGGGAATCTCCCATCAGTCCGAATCCCTCTTTCNCATTTAGTTCATTTACCATCACCTCCGCTTCATCGGTATTTTTCGAGAAAAGGATAATGTCGTCTGCAAAGCGGAAGTTTGAGGGGAATCTCCCATCAATCCGAATTCCTCTTTCCTCCCAGTCAGGTAACTTCATTGTCCACTGTGGTAAACAATTTCGGCGATACAGTGTCGCCCTGTCCTACTCCGTTCGCAATTGGAATCGCTAACGGCAGCACTCACGCTCAAAAAAAAGTTTCCCTGCGCTTCTGCTAATTTTGAAGCTGCCATCCAATAGAGCGTCAGTGCAAAAGGATACTCGAGTAATGGAGCACGAACGCATGTACAAAGCGCCCACCATGCTCAATCCCGCCCCATTCCCTCTGATCGGCGAGTGCTGGCTGTATTTATCAACTGATATGGCATCGGTCAGGATTTTCCCATAACGGAGATCCGCCGCAACGCCGCGGGCACACAAATCTGCGGCGATAGATCTCGTCCGCGTGGGCTCATCCTGCAATGTACAACTCAGTATTTCTCGAAAACTTTGCCCTTCTTGATGATTTCTTCTCTGGTATGGGCACACGTGTATCCACTAGAGTAGAATTTCACAAAAAAATCGATGCCGTTTTTGAGCGTGAGTGCTGTCTTTAAGGGACGCTGGAATAGCTTCATCGTCGTGGAGTCACGTCGTCGTTAGTCATAGTCGGTCACCAACAGCTTTCCCAAGTTTGGCGTTGAAGCCCCCCGTCGTTACGGATGCGATTCTACGGCTGTTCGTGCGCATTCTTGCCTGCAGGAACACAGCGCATGTCGCATTCCTTTTTTGTGAGGTGCAGATTCTGGCGCNAATAAATAAATAAATAAATAAATAAATAAATAAATAAATAAATAAATAAATAAATAAATAAATAAATAAATAAATAAATATGAACTGCAAAGACTGTAGAGATTGTAAATCTGTTCTTTCGAAATTACTGAAATTACAACGATTTGCTGGAGGTTTTCGCGAAAAACTCGTTGACAAGCAAAAACTGGTTAGTATGAGGCAACGTCAGCGGTGCTTTTCTTGGGAAATTGTTGTAAAATAAGTCAAAAACAATAAGTACCTGAGGTGCAACAGGTGCGACCTGCACCAAGTTGGGCACAACTGACTGAGTTTGAACCACTTGAACCGGTTGTGCAGGTACCAAGACCGTCTGAAACTTTCACATTCACACCCAGAGCCTATGCCGAATTGATTGACGGATGGTGCATACGGTCTCAGACATTCATGCAGTTCTGTGCTCGCTGAAGGCGAGCTCTACTGCCCTATCAAATAGGCTAGAGCTGCTGATTCCACATCAATTCAGAACCAATGCTAATTGAAAAATTGATGATCGCGCTTTTTTTCGCGCATTTCCACCTCTTCTCAAGTTCTGGCTCGTTTCTGGGTTATGAAATTTTTAACAACACTTCAGGTATGGATTTTTATAATCGTGGTGGTATAGAAGCGCTAAAATGTAAGCATTTGAGAAAACCGCTAAAAAAATCAAGGCCAATGTTCTTTCAAGGTTACCAATGCGAAATGGAGTTGGCTGGCACGGCTCAGATATTCGTGCATCTTCATTTTCGGAGGGTTGAGCTTGTTGCTCTCTCCACACATCCTTGTCGGGCGTCAGGTGTGCTGCTACTCGCACTTAGTTCTCATTTCTCCTGACAGCTGGCGTACTATGGTAGTGGTGGAACCGCAATTGGCTCCATGCCCAATTGCGCGCTGGTTTTGTTGTGGCATTTTTTATGCCCAAACAGGAACACATTAGGCACATTTTACATCAACACTGATTCTGAAATTCAGCCGATTTGCAGTTCTACTCGAATTGCTATGGCTATACAACTCAACTTCGACAAGGATTTCAGTTATTCCAGCAACTGGAGCCGCATGTCATTTCGGGTGCAACTTGGCGGGTTGGGGTGTTGGGTGCTGTCCGGCTACTATTCGGACGTTGTTTGATTGGTATTCGCTTTTCATGAAGGGATCCAATAGCAATCAGATAGCAACCGAAGAGCACCCCAACAGCAACGGGATAGCACACAAATGGCACCCTAACCCCGCCAAACTTAGGAATTGGAGCCAAACTATAATTATTAGTTTGAACGGAATTACTTATACATACATTACCATTGCTTGTCTGGAATGTATGATGTTCCCAGCACACATTTTTTTGCAGTTCGGTCTCGACCAGAATCTCGCCAACTATTATAGCGCGTTTTTCTGCTATATTTTATGTTACAAGTAATAATACAAGAACATAAATGGGAATAATGTCAGAGTACATAGCAATGGTTGTTCCTCGAAAAAAATAGTTTAAAGGAAGCAATACCTGGGGAGTTACTGCATTCGACAAGACGATCGAATTGGGTCGGGCTACTGTAGCCTGGAATAGAAACTTTCTGAATTACCAGTTTTTGCCCAAAATTGAACAGGACAGTGTTATTTATGGTTGCTGCGCGTTAGATTTGTTGTGTCTACCCTAAATCTCACGAAGTTTTCTTCTTGTCTCGATCTGGCGAAAAAGGAAAAGCAGTGCGGATGTTGCGACGGCAAAACCAGGGACATTACCATTTTTTACTAGAAATTCTTTCCATCTCCCCGTTCTGCATTATGTATCATCGCGTCAAATTTGATGCGCGGCAACCATGAATAACTCCAATAATGACGGCAACTAAACAACTCACAAGGAAAGGATACTTGGTCAATGTGGCCATTCACAGAGAGGTGTATATTGCCTTATGCAGCTTTCGACGCTGATTTCGAATCCGTTTTCAAAATCGGCCAAACTGCTCTCTGCGATGAGATATGCCCATTTTTGGTATTGTGAATATCGCGGTTGTAAAGTGAATTCTTTTCATTTAATGCTCTCATTTTGACAAACTCCAAGGCTTGGACAGTGTGTATCATAATTCGAAAGATTTCGAATCTGTCGCTGCCCGTCTTGAAGAAGAGTGAATCATTTTTGCGCTAAGAGGCCTCTTTGTACACTGATCTCAGGGCTTGCAAATGGGTAGCAAAAATGGGCATAACTCATCGCAGAGATCAGTTTGGCCAATTTTGAAAACGGATTCGAAATCAGCGTCGAAAGCTGCATAAGGCAATCTTCAGCTCTCTTTGAATGGCCACACTGACTAAGTATCCTTCCCTCGTCAGTAGAACTTTTCCTCAGACAATTCTAAGACCGTTCATTAGAGTTCAGCTCTAGCCGAAACCTGCAACTACCACTTCACGAGGTCGCGTCCTCCAACTGGACCTCTGTGCTAGGATTCAGGAACGCATAAGTAAGCGGAGCCAGGTCAGCGAACCAAGTTTCAGGTCCTCTGTCTCCTAGCCTTACATATTATCGGTCTTTGGCTATAGTTAACGTTTCATAAATCTCGGCGTTGGTATTTACTAGAGGCAGTCTTTAGCAACAAAACCTAGGTTTCTCAGAAAGAGGTGAAAACAACTTTACCGGAGCAACGATTATTTGCGTCTGAACGGGTTGTGCCGGTGCTGGAGGTTGCTGAAACGGAAACATGATTAATTTCCCTGCTCCCTTTACCTTTCTTCAAACCTCTCGCACAGTTCTCCGCTACATTTGGAGAAAATTAGAGCTAGAGCGTCGAGCATTTGGGCAAGATAAAAATCTGGACGGAACCATGAACCACAACGCGAGGTTTCGTTCCATTTGGGCTAGGGTTACTCTATGCGCATGTATATTTGCACTATGTATATTTCTTCCTGTCCATTCCTAGATTATCTTCTTCTCTAAATGTGCCTATTCCACTTGCAACAGTTATCGAAGAAGATTTGTGGGGGTAAGCAGGAAATCTCCCAACTGAAGGGAGTCAGAGGCTCCTTGAAGGTTATCCAGTGGGGGTAGTAGGCGAGTACCATAGCGCGAGGAGCAAGGAGTATGGAGCTCGGAGGTGATACACAGTCACTTGCTTGAATGTCAACGTCGACTCTGATTTGAGCCCTTCAGCTGGAAAATCGCGAGTACCTGAGGAGCGAATCCATGAGAGAAGATGATACGATTAGTTGTTGGTCTAGCAGGGGTGGTTGTCTGGAATGGGAACATCACTTATTTCCGAGTGTTTTCGTATGAGTTTCGCGATGATGAATTTGAAAATCACGGTTTGTTTTTGAGCTGTTCACGAAAGCGTGCATCATTTCGGGAAAGAAACAAGAGTTGAAGAGTTGAAAAAGCACCTGAGGTTGCGGAGCTGGCTGGGTGGTTGGAGGTGGTGTGGTGGTTGCCATGAATGTCTGAAACTGAGACTTTTGGACGGAAGTGAACAAGTGCTTCCTTGAGATGATTGAGACAAAAGACATAATTCGGTTCCGATTCGTCACCCAATGACAGGACCATCTCATACGGGCAAACTCAAACTCCCAATGACAGGACCATCTCATATGGGCAAACACAAACTGACTACTCCCTCACAAAAGTTTGCAGGGGTGCCTCATTGACGTTACCTAAGGTGAACATCTTGGCGTTCGTGTTACGACTGGTTGTGTGGTGTTGTGTGGTGTTACCACGTTCACCCTGGGTAATTTCAGTGATGCATGCAGCCCTAGGACACTTCTTTTCCTGGCCGAGCTGAACTAGTCATCGTCGTCAATCAGAGCTGGACCTTTGCAGATTACAGGATCAGCTACAACCGACCACAAAACGGATGATTCTTGTTAAATCTACGGTAAGATAGACCATGTAACTAAATGATGAATGGTTCTAGAACCTTTTTTGCAGTTAAATGATTCGATTTTTGACGGTATGGGGTCATCTCCAGGTCCGTTAGTACTACCGAAGCTGCTGAGTTCTCGTATCAGTCTAATTAGTTAGAGGCTGAATTTTTGTGCATAATTTCAGGATTTCATCCTAGCATCAACCATGTGTTTCTGGTCCCTTCAGATTCAACGCCTACTAGAACATCAAGGAAAAAATTGAGTACCTCCGCTGGAGGCACAACTGTAGTAGCAGGGCCCATTACTTCGACTATCGATTGCTCGACCACATAAAACAAAACGTTTTCGTGAAAATCGTTGACACTCTGCGAGATGTGCAAAAATGCTCCACTTACCTGTACCTCTGGTGGTGGCACAGTCGGTATCGTTACTGGTCTACTAGGGAATTGAGTAGTCGTTTGCTGAAGGAAAAGAGTTTACATGATAGGTCGTCGTCTGTTAGGTCTGCACGTAATTTATGAGGTATTGGTATTTTTTCATGGCTGTTCAGGTGCCTTGCGACTCACCGTCTCGAAGCCCAGGATTGCGGCGAATGAAGTTCGCGGAGCTGTGGTTGTTGAAGTGTATCCGGAAGACGTTGTTGGGATGTGCGTAGACGTGACTTGCGTAGGAACCACCGATACTTCAACCACGTGATCCTCATGCTGCGTCACTTGAGTCTCCTACAAGCAGAACATGGATTGCTGTGCTAAAAGATTTGCAGCTGCACACTCCTAAACATGAGAAGAAAGATGGAAGTTTTCTTTTTATTTTGTGCCAAATAAGTCGAAATGGCAGAAAAAGAGAAAAAAAGGAAGTTTTGTAGTTCGCTGCCTGAAAATTAATGGGAATCTGATTAAATAAATTTCCAATTCTGAGTGCACAATTTCTTGAAGAGAATGTGGCCTTGTTTTCAATTTCACTCTGATTTACACGGCATCACCTTCTTAGTCTCTTTAGAAGTTTCAGGGCCTTTCTAACAGGCTGATTGTAATGATGCGAATAAACGTTCTGGAATAATGTTATCTGCTGAGAGTGCGGTCGCTTCACCGCACATCCATTTAAATGGCAGCACTAACGGAAACTTTTGTGCTGTTGTGTTGGAGGTTTCGCTGAATTCCAAGGTTTTCAAGGACGATAAACTCATAGGCAGTGATGGAACAGCGTAAAACACGCCGGGAGGCGGCAAATGAAGGCGCTGTTCTCCATGCGTCCACAGCGAGGACGAGTTTTCCGCTGAGATATACGCGCGCCACGCCAAGAAATCCTGTGGTGCGCATTTCATACACTACACTGGACACTCTTTTATACCCTGCACTATACACAGCGCTAGAACACGCGTCGCATACCAAGTCAATAGCGTTAACTGGCGTGGCGGACAACAAAATGGCCACACTCGCATCCGTGTCCACGGCAGTTTCTCCGCAGGTAGGCCGCTTTTTTCTATGTTCAAGTTACCATTGTGACTGTTTGGCAGCCGATCACACGGAGAACGACTCACCTCGAAAGTGAAGATTTCCGTGAGTGCTGGCTTTAACAGATTCTTTCTCTGGCCAATTTTTCAAAGAGAAAAATTTATATCCACTGTGTGGTTCAAATCCATGATTTTCATCAGAAACGCTTACAAAACAGCTTCTTCAGGGGAGATGATGGGAGGGGAGTTAGCGAAAATTGAAATTCTTCCAATGGATCGGACGTTGAAGCAAATTTCACGGAGCCGTGATCAAAAGCGATCATGTCTGGCTGAAGATAATTCAGCAGTAAACATTTATGGAGGGTAATCACCTGTCCAGGAGCCTCAACTTCCGTGTAGTCATCGTAGTCATCCTTGACGTCTTGAACTGGTTCAACGGGTGCGACTGGCACTATTGTGAACTGAAATCAGGCACAGTTTTTGATGAAGTACATGAGCTGAAATATTTCATTCTGTTCTGCAAAGTAAAAAAAAAGGATGATAGGAAATTTGATGAATTTCTATAAATGAATGCCTGGTACACATGGGCCGATTACATTGAAAGATTCGCTGCAGATGTTATGGGTTCTGGAAGGATTTCGGGTTCTGATTCGTATAAAAATGGATAAAAGTTGATAAAAAAATTCCCATACCCAGCAGTTGAAGCAACCAGAAACCAAAAAAAAATTGTTCGATGAACATAGTAGTGATAAATTGGCGCAGATTTATAGAAGAGAAAACTTTCTTAAAATGTTGGCGAACTTCTCATACGTTCTAATTAAGTCAGCCTACCTCTTGGCGTATAGTTGTGGTTGTAGACGGAGTAGTGGTTGTCGTTTGAGTAGTCCGGATCTGAATGCGGGTAATATACATTCAGATATGCTTAGAATTTTTTGCACACTCCATTTTCCAATTTTAACACTTCCAGTGGACTTTAGAAAGTAATGGATTATGTCTAAGCTTTTGTCCCTGCTTGTTAATGCTCTCCAGAACTGGGTTATATTCCTTTGGAATAAGGCATTGTAAAATGTGTCTACAACCACGAAAACAAGACTATAAGCTTCTTATAATCGTTCGCTCCCTCTTTCAGGCCGAAAGTGCACTCTCTCAGAGCAAAAAAAAGAAAAAAGAAAAAATGGCACCTATATAGTGCGTTTCACCTAGGGACATAGTAGCGGAGATATTAGAGAAAGAGAAGACGCGAAATAATAGTGCTGTATTTGCAGAGACAGGGGAGAAATGCAGATCATAGGCCCAATCACTCAACTATCGTTGTTTTGAAGTGGACTACACCAGAGCTGTGCGTTATTAGCATAACAATTAAATTTTTCTATAACGCACAGCTCTGACCTGTACAAATACCACATAGCCCGCGAGGTCTAACGGCATAATTCCAGTTGAAACCTACCGGTGCTTGCGTGGTAGTCGTCGGGGTAGTGAAGACCTGAATAAAGCAGCAATTTAGTTTTTTCACATGTTTGTTCAGTTTGAAGTGGGCGTCGATGGTACCGGCCTTCCGCGGCCCCGGAAAGCACGCGGCGCAACCGCGCCGCTCACGACGGAAACATTGCCACTGTGGCGAATCTGGGTTTTTTTTTCGAGAGTTGTTCATCACATTTGAAGTTAACTGACGGGGCAACTAACTAACTATTAAAAAACAACATAGTTCGTTGTCCCGGAGAGGATCCCTGCTCGAGCGGTGCAGTCGCGGCGCGTGCTTTTGAAGCAGCGGAAAGGCCATACCCATCGACACCCACATTACATTTTCTATATAGGTTGTAGGGAAAGTTCTCGCGGTTTTTGAGACATTATATTTTATTGACTTTTCAAGAATAGGAAAACACATTAAGAAGTGAATCAATCATCACCACGTACTACCACTCTTTGCTATTTTATGAGTAGCGTTTGGATGCCATCGGCATAGAACTGCGCTGGTATTGACTCGAAAAAGTTGCTCAACCAGCGATCCGAGCCATCTTCATCATCGCGCGCTTTTCCTTGCAAGGCGTTAGAGAGAGCCAGGAGAAGTTGGTATTCTCTTGGCACAAGATCGGGCCTGTACGGTGGTGAAGCCAGCACTTCCCATTCGAAGTCGTGCAGCTTCTGGGGAATCACTTTTGTAGTGAGCGGACGAGCACTATCGTGCAGGAATCTGATCGTGCCGTAATTCGGACCCTTTCCTGCGATTTTTGCGGTCGTTCTATCCAGCCCCTGACAGTACAGGTCCACCGTGATGGCATTGTAGCGTGGCAGTACCTCGCAGTGTATGATGCCTTTGCAGTCACACCAAGCACTGATCATAACCATCAGAGGGTGATGACCTGCCTTTGACTGCGGCTCATGCTGCTCATCCTTGTCAACCCAAGGTGGACTGTGCTTGATGTTTACATACAGACACGACTTCTTATCCACTGTGAAGATGGACTTCATCCAGTTATTTATGCTTCTGTACGAGGGCAATTCAGTAGCCACCTCGGTACGTCGCTGCAGACCGTGTTACGTGAAATCATCATCACACACTGTGACAACTTTGGTACTTTTCCCAACTTAGGCAGATGATCGGCAATGATGGCAAAGTGAACGTCCAAGACTTGCGTTCTTCCACACATAGTTTGCCGTGGATCTGAATCTACCAGCTGCCGCAATCGACCATTGTCGACTCCGGATCCGCGTCCCGACTATGTCGAAACATTGAGGTTGAAGTCGCCAGCATGAAAGCGTCTGGACCAATCTTGTGCAGTGCGTTCAGTCACTGCACTGTCCCCAAATACAGGGTTGATACGGCAACTGGATACGGTTGCTAATTACCAGATTTGAGGCCATATACTGAAGGATCGCAAATGTACCGTTTCGGAAAATCGATCTTTCTGGCAGGGGTTGTGCAGGAGTTTACAGTGAATGATACTAATAAACTTGCACATACCTGACCTCCTTACATATACAGAAGATAGGTCGCTGCAAGGCAACATGGGGTTAAAAAAGGCACACTTCCAAAAACCGCGAGAACTTTCCCTACAACCTAATATTTTACTGTCGAAGCTTCGTATTTTTTGTTCAAGTTAGAAGTTCTGAGATTAATCCAGAGAGAGGAGATGCATCTGTCCAACACTCCTTTATATTTGCATATATTGAATTTCCGAATAAAATTTTTGTATTTTCATACCACTGTGCGCTGTGTTGTTGTAGTGGTACTGGGGGTAGTGAACCGAGTTGTGGTGGTGCTGGGGGTTGTAAAGGTGGTGAAGCCATGCTGAAAAAATCGGTGTTGGGAGTGCAATTCAAAGCTTCCTTTGAGGATTTTATGTTTTTGAATAATTGGCAGGACTCCCATGAAATTTAGTGGATTATCTGCTGTCAGGGGGCCTGGAAGTTGATTTGCATCGGTTTCGGTCGTAGGAGCACGACGCACACAGTGAACTCCGAACGACCGTAGACAAGCGGTGGGACCGCGGCGCGGGCACCCTGGTTGTCTGTTGCACCGAGGCAGCGGGACTGCTGGATAGACACATGGAGGAAAACGGATATGCCGTGATTGTCCGCTGCATCGAGAGGTGCAGCAGATAATCAGAGTGCAAGCGGTTCGGGTGCTACCACCGACGCCCGGGCCAGGCGTGACACAGATTTCCTTTTAGGTTCTCCAGGTGCTTTGGTGATTAACTTGCATATGACTACTTTTTGCTCAAGAGAAATCAAAATTTTGTTTCTCACAGTCAAGCTCATCGCTTTTTCCTGGCATAAGCTGCTATGACTACTAATTACTGTTACTAGGACCCCTATGGAATTCTCGAGTTACCGTTCAAAACAATTGCGATATGAAGTCGAACATACAGTGGGCGTCAATGGCGGTGACCCGTCTGCGGCCTCGAAAAGCACGCGGCGCGACCGCTCCGCTCACGATAGAATCGTCGGTACAGAGGCGAATCCGGGTTTTCTTGATAGCTATTCATCACATTTGATGATAATTAATAAGAAAACTAACTGACTATCAAGAAAACCCCATAATTTGATGTCCCGGAGAGGATTCCGGCTCGAGCGGCGCGGTCGCGCCGCGTACCTTTCGAGGGCGCAGACGGGTCACCGCCACCGACGCCCACTGTATGTATACACTTACCTCATGACGCATTTGTGTGGTGGAAGGAGTGGTGAAGATGAACTGAAAAACGAATAAAATATTCTGTATGATTCTTGGTGGGGAATCGTAGCCCGACTATCACTGAAGTCCTGAAATCGAATCATAACTCGGCGCTTACCTGTGGTTGTGTTGTGCGTTGAGTAGCAAGGACCTAAATAAGGTAAGAGTGAACTGTGAATTGCCTCTCAGAAGGATACGGAATTCAAGACATCATTTGTTATTTCGCTAAAGGAGAGGTCATCAACACTTAGAACACTCGTTTAACAAAAATTTCTCTGAGTCATCTAAACTACGTCGAGTTTCATTCACATAGCACCGGAACATGGTGAGTTTGAGAGCGACGTCCCGAGTACTCCGTTCATGGGATTTTTAAATTTTGATCGCTAGATGACGCTCATGAAAATGGTCTACATCATTCCACGAGCAAGGATCAAAACCTCTTTCCGGGTACTCCTTATATTTCCAAGTTAGGCTTTAGCGAGACGAGAGGCGGTCAAGACGTAGGCCGCGCCGCGACGAGGCCGCACACGCATGCTTCCCAGATCCAGGCTGGCCCTTCAAATTCGACGCATTAAGTGACATCGGAGTCCGCTCCTTACAGTTTGTTGACTCCGTTAACATTTATCTGTCTCATCGGAGCTCAGAAAACTAGTCTATCTGCGTACTGGGCTGGGACTCGTGCTACCTTAACACATTTGGGACAATGCAGGTTTTGCGTTTCTGAGCCAAAGCGAATTTGTGCCTAATTTCGCCACGAGGCGCTGCCAAGGCCATATTTGATACGCTGATTACTAATATGGAGTCTGTTTCACACGTTGAGGCTTTTAGACTGCGTTACGGTGTCCACACCGTAGGAATTGTACCTACAGTATCCTCTTATATAAATCCTGGTGGTGCAACAAAATTTTCTAGAGCGCAGACGTGAGGGGCCGGCACGTGATCGCATTCTTTCATCATGGGCTCCGCCCATAGAGCGTGATAGAGCGTGTTGGAGGGTGAGGCGAAATTTACGAGACGGTCGGCCGATGTTTCATCATATAGGTGCATGGATGTAGTGGTACTCGCGGTGGGACCCAACCTTCGCTGGTTCCATTGGTCACGATGATGATGGATACAGTCGTCAAAGATAAAAGCGAGAGACTTAGACAGTGCTCTCAGGATTTCGCGACGGGACCAGCCTCCTGCGCTGGCAGTCCCGCGGCCTACGAGTGAGACAGTGTTTACCAGTTTTCAGGCTGCATAATGTACGGAGCAGGATTATCGCAATGCAGTGCAATGCAGCTCCCTACGGCATTGTGTGGCCTACAGATACCCGATCACGGCGTCCACGATGCAGATGGCCGGGAGAGGGGATCTGCAACACCGAGGCCGCTGAGTAGCGGCACCACCTTTTCTGAACACTCCTTGTCTTCTTTTTATCGCACTCGAGATCTACAAAGGGTGTGTACACCGATGGTGTACAGGGTCTCATCAGCGTTGAAAATGCCAGAAAATCGGTCCCATGGTGCGAAGGGTGCGCCAGCGCCCTGTGCTGCAAAAAACACTGATATACGAGATCACCAATGGAAGAAGGTTGTGCTGGCGGGTAGTAGTGTGAAAAGCGCCAAAGATATGGGTCCATCGATACAAAAAGATGTCTTGGTCCCATTTTTGTGGAAACCCCAAGGATGCGGGTCCACCGATGGAGAAAATTAGTCAGCACTCAGCATTGTGGGAAAACCTTGGGTAAGGAGGGTGCGCCGCAGCTCAATAGCGTATGAAAGACCATGCCACGGGTTTGTCGAAGGAGTACCAGTGCGCTTCAGCTCAATGTGGGAAACGTCCAGATACAGTAAATAAATGCTGTGATAAAGAACGGGAGGACATTACACCGGGGAGTAAGTAATTTGAAAAAAAGTAATTTACATGACGATATGTANTGTACACCGATGGTGTACAGGGTCTCATCAGCGTTGAAAATGCCAGAAAATCGGTCCCATGGTGCGAAGGGTGCGCCAGCGCCCTGTGCTGCAAAAAACACTGATATACGAGATCACCAATGGAAGAAGGTTGTGCTGGCGGGTAGTAGTGTGAAAAGCGCCAAAGATATGGGTCCATCGATACAAAAAGATGTCTTGGTCCCATTTTTGTGGAAACCCCAAGGATGCGGGTCCACCGATGGAGAAAATTAGTCAGCACTCAGCATTGTGGGAAAACCTTGGGTAAGGAGGGTGCGCCGCAGCTCAATAGCGTATGAAAGACCATGCCACGGGTTTGTCGAAGGAGTACCAGTGCGATTCATCTCAACAGTGTGAGGAACGTCCAGATACAGTAAATAAATGCTGTGATAAAGAACGGGAGGACATTACACCGGGGAGTAATTACCATGNCCGATGGAGAAAATGAGTCAGCGCTCAGCATTGTGGGAAAACCTTGGGTAAGGAGGGTGCGCCGCAGCTCAATAGCGTATGAAAGACCAAGCCACGGGTTTGTCGAAGGAGTATCAGTGCGATTCAGCTCAACAATGTGGGGAACGTCCAGATACAGTAAATAAATGCTGTGGGCAAAGAACGGGAGGACATTACACCGGGGAGTAATTTACATGACGATATATGACGCTGCCAACTAAAATGTCCTAGAGAAATTGCTAAAAATAGCTCTTGGGAGAAAATTCCGCCGTACAGGCTTGCTATACTGGATAGTGAGGAAATTAGAAAAAAAGTGTACATTGACTCGAGTGCTTCCAGAAATTTTTGGATNGTTAGCTAGGCTGCCAGAATAGCAGAACGTTAGCTAGGCTGCCAGAATAGTATACGCATTTCATAGGTGGGGTTCTGTGTTTGGGCATAGTTAATGATTTTCGCTTGTTTCCTAATTTTCTAAGGTCTCCAAAAGTGTGAATACTTTACACAAACTTCAAGTGGCTGCCCCACCCCACTTCCTAGCGTCCCGTAGGGGCGCTATTATAGAAATCAGACAGGAAGAAGTGAAAAGTTTACGCCCTGAAAATCTCAATGCCCCCACTTTCTTACAGGTCCCACCTGGGGCAATATTTAGTTCTACGTGAGAGAACCATAATGTATGACTATATAAATATCAATTGGAATACATAATGACATCTACCATTGGATGTAACTCAAAGAGTTAAGGGTTCATTGATAGGTAACCTGTTACCGATTACTGGGAAAAGTTCACACAATTCACACGATTTCACATACCTGATATAGGTACAATAGTATCCAAAGGCATGTAAGTAAGGCGAATAGTCCACCTTCTTTGTAGAGCTAGTCTCCCAACCGGACCACTGTGTTGATAGTTATACCGACCCGAGTCGAATCGAATTTAATTGTTTCAGGGATCAAACGCGCGGTCATCAATCGAATTCATCACGACATCAAGCGATATCTGCAGGGTTTGAGAGCAATACCATTCAGATGGCGCCAGTACTTTGGTAGGTTTCCAAGAAATAACTGTCACTCGATAAGTAACAACTGAACTTGAGAAGAAAATCATATTTGCTGTATACGGGCAACCGGTTTTCAAAGTTTCTCTCCTATCAAACAAAACAGAATTATTTCATAACTGGACGGTGTGCTCGGCTTCCCTCAGGTTTTCATCTCTCCCGATTATTAACCAAAATGGCAACAATTGTATATCTGAATGAATCCTTTCAAAACGCTCGTCATTTTGGTGATGAGCCTAGGTCATTTCTCTCAGCTCACTTTTGAGCAAAAACGTATGTAAAGTAGGTTGGTTGGTGAGTTTTCTTGGAAAGCGTCCCATACTCACGTTTAACGTGATATAGAACCCAATTGACATCTTTTCACCAGTGATTACCCCAGACGCGTCCTCACTTACTGCAGACGCATCCTTACTTACTCTCAAGTAAAAGTGCTAGAAAGTCAATAAAATCAGGAAACTGCTACTCTCGCATGAAGTTATTGTCACATCTTCGTTCAGTTTGCTGAAAAACCCCCGAAACCTCAGTAGATATCTGGAAAAAAAAAACAGTAAGAATGATCCTCTAGAGAATGCAGCGAGGATTCGATAAAATCGACGAATCAACACGCAGGTACATAATATTTACAGACCCACAGGGAAACTCGGATATGCTGACACATGTTCTGCCGTATACACACTACGACATCTTGAACTCATGCGGACCAAGTCCATCTGTGTGCTGCGAATTCGACTTCAAAAGAATGACACACTGGTCCTGTCCTGGTGTCAAACCTGTTCCAATCACATCAGCCAATGTCGCAGCAAAGTAAGAAGTTCGTTAACTCAAAATGCAATACTTTCCAGTCTTTTTAGTTCCCGTCATAAGGATTCTCATAAGGTACAAAAACAAGTCAGAATCGCCACTTTTTATTGATTCTATGACTATTTTTGGAAGAGAAATCTTCGCAATGCCAAAATCTGTAATCAGGAACTATCAGCAGTATCTCACAATAAGGTCTTTAAGCCGGATTTGAGCCCGAATAGGGTTCCTTGTAGCATAGTCAATCCATATCTGATAGGAAATGTATGTATATGTACAGTCCTTCTCAAAAAGATAGACGGACTGCGCGTGCGGTTTCTTAGCGTCGCGGCTGCAGAACTGTGGCGGAACCTACTCGACCCTCTCACTTAGAGCATGCTCTCTCCGCATCCCTCGCTCAGGTCCGGCCGCGATGGTGCAGACGCGCAATCCGTCTTTTTGAGAAGGACTGAATGGGGCAAAGACAGACACACTCGTGCTAGCGACCAGTACCCTTCACTTCGAGTCACCCTTTCTATGTATTTGGCAATAACTCGATAATCCTGGAACATCTTTGTCAACCATGGGCTTATTGAGGTATATACTCCTAATGGAGCCAGGAGAAAAACGAAACGTGCTTTCCCGTCATGTGCGCTATTGCATGCAACTGTCGGGATACAGGTAGAACCATCTGAAACCTGAGTTCCAAGCAGAGTTCATATGTAGATAAGATATTGTATCATTTTATAAGGTTACATGGTAATAGAAGAAAGAAAGAGGGGATCGACAGTAACCTGTTGGCGTGTCTGCAGGCAACTGCTCCTATGTACAGGAGCNGGAAGCTCGACGTTAGCTAGGCTGCCAGAATAGCAGAACGGTAGCTAGGGTGCCAGAATAGTATACGCATTTCATAGGTGGGGTCCTGTGTTTGGGCACAGTTAATGATTTGCGCTTGTTTACTAATTTTCTAAGGTCTCCAAAAGTGGGATTACTTTGCACAAACTTCAAGTGGCTGCCCCACCCCACTTCCCAGCGTCCCGTAGGGGCGCTAGTCTCTACATATATCTAGTATCTAGTACTATATCTACAGCAATCGCACAAAAATGCCTTCCGATACAAGGGAAATATTGTTCTCGTGTTTAGCATGTCAAATAACCCAGTTGTGCAAAGTTTCACTAGATTCTTGGGGAAAATACATCTGCAGCACCTAGAGTGCGCGTAGTGGATCCATGCACATGCGTTACGGTACAAAATGGATATATCATATTCGTGATCAGCGGGTGAAGTTACTTACAGTCTGTTCCCTCAAACTTACACTGCCATCCTCGCCCGATCGAACAAAGCAGCGCGTGCTTGTTCGATTGGGGCGCGGTGTGAGGCTGATCGGTTGTTGCAGCACCGCGCCCCAATCGAACACGCACGCGCTAAGTTTGAGGGAACAGACTGTATATAGGCAAAATCTGGGAGAAGTCCATTGAAGAAAACGGGCTAAAACACGTACGGGTCGTATTCTCCGTGATCTGTTAACCGAGAAAAATCAGCCATGGTTAGCATGATTGGTTAACCTATAGATTACGCAATATTCGCAGACGCAGGACGTAAAAGTTGTCTTCCTTGCCTAATTTAGCTAAATTATGCGCTGACGATTCCTCGCTCTGTACGGTTTCTGCACTCCTTCAACATGTTTGACTTGTTATCACTTGTCATCTGATGTCGATCAGTAATATTTGGAAACGCAGGCAACAACATGTACGTACGAACATTTTGGAGGAGCATGAACATGTGGCAGATGTCCTGTGCCACTTGGAAGCTGTGCCTCCAATTCTCCGAAAACGGAGTGCTTAAAAAAGGGTTCTGGAAATTTTCACAGAGAATTATTGCAGTTGTGAAGAGGCTCTCCTGATGAGTTTAGTCATGTAAAATATTAAGAATGAAAGCGAATTGGAACATTGTTTTCGGAAATTTTTTCCTCCACAGTGCTTTCAATTTCTACAAATTTTGACTTGTTCGCTCCAATGAATAACAATAGAATTCTTTTTGTTTCTAAATGACTTTGAAATACAGAACAAAAACATACCGTGGTCTCCTCTACCTCTCCAAACTCGTCGACCTAAAAAAAGGAGTTTGATGTTCCTATCGGAAACTAGCAGATGAGAGAACAAAAAAAAGGTGAAATTGTTTTCAATTTCGATATAAGGTGTGCAAAATATGTGTCTCAAAAATATTGGTTTCCAAAATCTGTGCTGCAGAAAATGAAGCAAATGCGTTACCAGCTTGCCCATGCGTACCTGTTCTTCAAAGCTTGGCTGCTCAGTGGTACTGGTCACCTTCACAACTTTTTGCGTCGGTCGAGCAGTGGGAGCGCTTAGAGTCTTCAATAGTGAAATTATTGGACACTTTTCCAAAACAATAACAAAAAACTCCTTTCTGCAGGATATCACAAACATCTCTCGAACGTTACCAAGCTCAATTGCAACTTTTTTTTTGGTTTTGAAATTATTTGCGGGATTTTATTAGAAAGTAATATAATCGACGAACCACAGTTGGGCTGGGTGGAACCTCAATCTCTTTGTTGATGTACACAGGCGGACGTGGCAATGCGTAGACCGTTTCCTTAAGATAATCATAGTAGGGAACTCCTGGACGATTGAAACCTGGACCACAGAATTACCCTTATAAATGTTCTTTATCCATACCCTCATAAATGTTCTTTATCCATAAGCGCCTTTATTTTTAGGAGGGTTGTACTTTTTCTTCACAGATTTGGAGAGGACTTTCTGTTTGGACGCCTTATAACACACCTGAGATTGTAGCATCAGAATAAGGAAGTGTGACTGAACGTTTGAAGATCTCGCTCATCGTTTGGTGGAATTCACCTAGAGGACACGCTTGTTCCCAGTCCAATCTTTCAAATGTAATGGCATCTTGTTGGATCGGGCTTACGGCGCTTTGTTAAAGAGATGTGGATTATTTCCGTTGCCTTTGAGCTGTATTTGACTCACGGTTGAAGTCGAATAATAGTAAAAGTTGTCGAAGGCTTCCGTTTTGCCCAAGTGGAGCTCCACACCCCATGCGATAGGAAGAAAAACATTAGCGAAGCATCGATATAGGCAACGTCAGACGGCCACAGCACCCAGTTGGTCCGCCGCGCCGCGTAGGTGTTGGTGCGCGGCGGACGGAATGGGCGGTTTTTTGTGAATCAAAGTGGTACTGCATGAATTTGTGTGTTATCTACAGGGTGGCCGAAAAGTATGGGCGCCTCATTTGGCACTTCTGCTTTCCCATTCTTGTTTCACATATGAATGATACGTTATCAAATGCTCTTTCTTCTGGACCACAGTTCATTTGGTTCCATGGAGGTGTGCGACAGTGGTCTCATCGCGAATCTATTATGTAGCAACCGCTCTGGAGAGACCATAGGAGCAATACAAAAAATTCGATATTTCTTCTGAAACCAGTTCAGAATATCACCAAATCATGGAATGACGTAGAAGTTTCCAGGTCATCCTAGAGAGCCGCACGAAGTTGTGCTGTCAAGTGATGAGAAATTTTCATTAGTGAAGCTGTCCACAATTCTCGGAACAACCATCAGTCTATCAATTAAAACTACTGACTTTCAAAAAAAAAAAGAGAACAGTCACAATGTCGTCGTTCCAGAGAGTTTTGATGAATTGGAGGGAAGTGCCCAAAATTGTGAAGATATTTTTGCTTTCCACAGAATAAGATGGTAAAGTCGACGCCAAGTTGTGTCACGATGAGAACCTCAGAAGAGAGCCCTTCCCGTGATAACGAAAAAGTCCCAACATATCTTTTGAGCAGGGATACGCTCGGTCTTACAGGAGCAGAACACCATCAGTCACCGAACACCGTCAACATCAATGACCTTATTGCTCTTCATTTTCGAATACAATGGATTTCTCCATCAGTGTATTTGTGAGGGAGAGTGTGAAGAATGAAAATAACATGTACTCAGGATTTTCGGCACACGAACTCAAGCAAGCTGGTTGAGATTTAATGAAGACCACCTGCGGCTGACCCTCTGTTTTGTAAAAAAAACTCGAGGTCTGGTTCAAGGCCAAGAAAGATCACTCAGGGAACTTCTTGCAAAACTGATTAGTCATTTACTTGTGTACAAGAAGCAAAGGCAAAGACAAAGTAATTGTGGCTCACAGTAGAAACATATTGTTTTTCTTGGCGCTCATACTCTTATCCTGTGTGTGTTTGATGTGTTTATTCATGCGTTCTACGGAATAGCCCTTCATTTCTACATGCAGCTGCCCATCTTCAACGATGAAGCATCTCCCCTTCACGGTTAGCTTCACGTTAGCTAATCCTTCCGCCATCGAGGTAATTCGTCAATGAAAACGTCGCTGGAACCATTGCCGACATCCTGGCCATGCAAGTATTGAAGCAATAAGCAGTCCGACGTGGAAACACGCTTGTTCGAGGCAAAAACGAGCGGAGAACAAAGAGAAATAGTTTCAAGGAGGGCTGACTTCATTGCTGCAGAAAACGCAGTCTCACGAGAATCCCCGAAGTATTGTCGTCGATCAGATAAGGGTATGTGAGTACCACAAGAATGCTCACAGTGCACCTAACCCTGGGGCTTGTTGCATATTTGCTCATGGTGATCTGGCCGTAGTAAAATGTTACCTCGTTCAGTAGTTAGCTGGCTATTGCTAACATGAAAGAATAGAAGAAACAGTCTGAGAGAACAGAACACCACCTAGACGATATGAATTTTGATAATATGACGACTACTGTTGACTCGTGCAGCAGCGACGCAAGCAATGCTTTCCTAGAATCCATAAGTATCGGGAACACTGCCTTTGGGGTAACGACTCATGATGCTGCGTATCACGTGGGGTGTAGCGGCAGAAGATAAAGGAATAAAGAGACAACAACGGAAAGAAAGAACAAGAAAGAAAGAAGAAGATCAAAAGAATTGAAGAGGAAAACAAAGGAAGAGAGCGAAAGGTAGAGATAACGAGTGAGAAATGAGGAAACGCAAGAAATAAAGAGATAAAGCGCGAGGAGAGAAAAAGGAAAGAAAGAGAACAAGAAAGATGAGGGGAAAAGGAAAGAGTGAGCAATCCCCTGTTTATAACCGATTTTTTTCTTGATTTCATGTACTTGCACAGATCCCATCACCCCTTTCTTCCATTTCTGCCTCCTATAAATTCTTCCTCCCGAAATCTTCAAGCGACCGTCATACGTCACTCCTCAGAAACGATACGATCCAGCGACATTGCACTTAGCCCACAGTCCGCCTATTTCCAACTGAAGCCAGCTAGCCGCTTTTGCAAGAAGATCCCAGAAAAAAAACCATCCCACTGGACAGCTAATAAACGCTCACAAAAAGTGGCTTATGCACCGGCATGGAGGTTATGTATCATTGATAAAATAAGGACGACTTTCTTGTGCTTCAGCTATCACTTGAAATTTATAACTGATTGCAGACTATAGCAGCAACTGAGATAGCTTACAATTAGTTTTAAAGGAAAAGTTACCTTTATGTGAGACGTTGGATACGATCCTGGGAAGGAGAAAGATGGAGGTGGCGGCACACCTGAAGCACGAATTTATGTGTTACAGGGCAGAAATGCGTCAGAGGATATGATAGATCGTGGTAATTCGCACGAAAGTGACGATTAACACATTCGCGACCTTACGCCTTTGGCATGGTGTGTCACGTGGGACACACGCGCTTTTGCACAAGTAGGACCCGTGCTCAACCGCTTGAGCACTTGGTCCCACGCGGTAGGAATTTTTCCTCTGCTGCATAGTACTTCGAAAATGCGCGAATTTGAGACAAACCAAAACGCGAATATGCACGAGCTTGGAGCTAATTCATGAAGTTCACCTGCATAGGAGGTAGTAAGTAAGTAAGTAAATCTTCATATAAATTGTTCTTTTACTTGTCAGTTTCAGCCACGCATTAAAGAAGTATGAGAAGGTGTTTGCTCTGCCCATCGCGTGCATAGATCACTTGAACATTTATTATTAGGTTGAGGAATTATAAATGTCTGTTTGACTCATGTACGGAAATTACTACAGAAACAACAGTTCAGCAGCTCCATCCGAGATCTATTTTCCCTACTAATCCATGGCTCTTCTACTTCTTTCCTACGAGGTGTGAGCGTTCTCATTGCAGAACTCGCTGCGCCGAGAGACGCAGTAACGAGTCACCTAAATTCTAACCTCACCACAGTTCCTAGCGTTTTTCTCTGCCAAAGAGCGCTGCATCGACAAGGACAAGTGGTATTCTGATAGAGCCAATACTGCGCTATAAGGCGGTTGAGGAAGGGATTCCATCCCTTAGTTCTTGGTTTTTTATTGAATCATTTTCGCAGTGTGCTGTAAGGATCCTACCAAGGATAAGTTTTGCAGTCGCGGTCTCGACACTATGATGATGAGATGTCTAGTTCACGAGCCCTACTTTTGTGCAGGAAGATCTGCTGTGTACTGCTGTACAGAATTCACCATCACTGAACGGAATAATAATTTCATATTCTACCTCAAACACAGCATCATCTTTCGTTCGGGACAGTCGAGTTTAGGGGTCGGAATGGGCTGCTTAATGTCAACGAGCCAGGGTGGTTTTCTGCCTGCACGTTCAAGAGACACCCTTCTATAATACGACATTGAGAGGACTCCGATGAAGTTGCGATTCTGCACGGTGCGGGGAAGGATTTGGCTGATGGCGGGTCGCGCACTTAGTGGGTCAGCATTAACTGGATGCAGTACCAATTAAAACATAGTTTTTCAGATACAAGCAATCAGATAAAACTAAGTAATCCGTATATCTTCTGGTGCGCCATGAAGTGCTTCTTCAGGTAAACACACAAGTCCTGCCGAAAACGGTGACACTAACGAAAAATTGCAAAAAAAGTAAAATTTGTGCTTCAGACATTCATAATTCCTCAACCTAATAGTATACTACTGTATAGAAGTTTGCTCATTAAGATTGCTTCACGAAAATATAACTGCGAAAAGGGCGTGCTCACCCGGTTGAGCACGCGGTCCCACACGTCGCACCATGCGTGCTCAACCGGTTGAGCACATTGTCGCGAATGTGTTAAAAGACGCCTTAGGGGGTTGCCTAACTGCGACTCTAATGCTGAAGAGGTTTGGAGTTACATCCTGCACGAAATTTCACGTGCAAAACACTGCGTCGATTTGAACTAATCTTTTGGTTGTCCTACATTTGAGCAACATCACAACCACTGCGCTATGTACAAACAATGCCGCTCAATTGTTCTTGCTTCTCACAATACCCCCCCCCCCCTCGCTCCGCCGCATCGCACCACATGTGGCGCGGCAGGACAGGTTGATGCTAGTGTCGCCGCCATTGAGAATCAAGTTGTGTCTTTTTCTCATTCCTAATTGTGTGCATGCAAAATACCATGCGAACAAAATGCAACGTGAGAGCCCAGCTGGGCTACCACGCCGTTTGGGTGATGCAGCAAAGCAGATAGGCGCCATTCTGTGATGCTAGAATACTTAACTGTCTGTTAGTGTATGTATGTTATGTAGGTGTATAGGATGTGGTGTTGTTTACAAACACTGGTAGCAGCACCAGCCTAAATCTTCGACTCGGAGTTGAGATGATAGTAGTAACGTATAGATGCGGTGTTCATCATATGGAAAGAATACAAGCTGTGATGGCTCAGCTACAGAGAAAGCGAGATCGCCATCGTAAAATGTCGTGTTTTCAATGGCTCAACGCGCCAGCTAATGCACTCAAACGCAAGCATTTCTGTCTTAGACCGACCTCGCCAGGTATGAACGTGACCCCCACGTTTGCTTTAAATTTTTGCAGGTTAGCAATGTTTTTATTTATTCATTTATTATCTTGCATACATGATGCACAGGAAGAAAGACTAATTAGATGTTCACTCGTAAACACCAGTTACGACAATCCGGAATCCTCCAGACCGTATAGAAGAACAAAAGCCAACAGAAAACGAAATAACAGAAGACGGCAAACAGTAAAAAATGGGTAAAACGATGCTAAATACCGAGAAAACCAAACAAACAAAGAAAAACTTGCATAGCTTCCGTGTGAACTAACAAACTACTCAGGAAAAAAGTGACTGGAGGTGAAAGGTCCTCATATCACAAACAAACCTCGAAAGAATTAGGAATGAATCAGAATGTCCCATTGCAATGTTTTTCTTCACTTTCCTTTTCAGATTACTGTCGCAGCCGTCATACGTGGCGGAAGGTGGTCTATGTGATATTAAAAATGTTTAGTTTTTAGTGGATTTGCTAGATTAATTTGGTTTTGACTTTCATGATAGATTGATTTTACTTTGACGTCATTAGATTGATTTTACTTTGACGTCATTGATTTGTTATATTGGAGATTCGCTTGATGCTTTTGTGCTACTAATATTGTGCGACGTTATTGTACACTAGCGCCCCTTCGGGACGCTAGAAAGTGGGGTGGGGCAGCCACTTGAGGTTCGAGCAGAAGTTTTAACTAAAGAAGTTCTCAGAAAATTAACAAAAGAGCAAAACAAATCAACATGTAAAATTTACTTCCCGATGCATTAATATTTCCAGCCGTCTGTTTTTTGTCGGTGCACTTCTCACACGCATACGAACCTGCTATGGCCAGTCACTCCTAGCTCTGCGCGGGGAAGTCCTTCTAATGAATAGTCCCTCAACTACCTCAGAGGAAGTGATGGTTGTCGACTGAGACATAAATGAGAACGACGACGAGAGGTTGCAGCAAAATGCGGTCATGTGAAAATGAGCACAAATGAGCGCTGGAGCTACTT
>JARK01001491.1:36700-51545 GCA_000688135.1 Ancylostoma ceylanicum | reverse complement strand
CCCCCCCCCCCTCCGCCGCTACTTTTTCCGTCACTCCAGCATGTGGCCACTTAGGACACGTACATAATGCACACTAGGTGGGTATTGACAGTCACTAACTAGGTCATTGCTGTATTGTATGTAAAGTATTATATTGTAAAGATCCGACGAAGGCGCTAAGCGCCGAAAGCTGATCAAGTAAAGAATAGAAGAAGTTCTCAACATGTACTGAACACAAACGTTACGAAATGAGACTTCGGGACAGCACAGTAATCCCATTATGCACATTGTCCACTCTGGTAAAGGCACTAGGACGGATTTGGTGATGTTACTGCTGGTATCAAGCAAGAATTCATTCGCAATATTCAAGTCACTCTAGGATACGTTCATCCGTTCGGCAAGGATGCTGCATCGACTCCATCATCCACTGACGATTTCCTTCACTAGCATTTCACATTCGGCCAAGGGAATGAACGGGTAAACGGATGAATTTAATTGGACAGGACAGCGAAAAAAGAATGGTGGAAACGGGTGCGTAGCCGCTGTGTTATCTTCCCATGGGTGAACACCTTGAATGCGGACACATGTCCCAGCAATGCTTCAAGCTAGGATAACTAAACCGGTAGCTTGTTTACCAAGGGAACGAAGGAAATTGGCACAACAACTATACGATGAAATGGTGGACAGAATTGTTAGTGCTATAGGTTTCTGGGGTTGCGGTGAGCGCCCTATGGACGTCGTAGGAACCCTGGTGGTTTCTTGTGTAGTATGAAGGATTTTACAATTGAGAAGCTCGGAGACTGTAGGCATAAATTCTCGCTTACTCTTCTGGGGAGGTAGTAGTTCAGTGTAAACAAAAAATTTTTTCAAGCTGCCCTACATATTCAAAAATTCAGGTAGTAAATACAAAAATTGATACAAAACCCTAAAAAAGAACACAAGAATGCTTAGTCTGTTCACGACAACCTCATTTCTTACGATGCAACCCCAAGATTCACAGTAATGGTTAAGGAAGCAGGTCATAAGCGGTGAACGTTCGAAAAAATGGATGGAACTTACGCAGGGCATGGGTTTGTACATGCTGGTGCTGATGGCGCACAACATGCTCCTCCTCCACCAAAACCTCCGATACAAGCCAGAGACGGCGCTGATAGTTGTAGTAATAGCTGAATAGGCAAACTAGATCTCGAGGCAGTAGAAAAAAAAACAGAAAAAAAAAGAATCTGAAATATGTAAGGTAATTCTGGTTTTAGTTTCCAAAAAAAGCAGTCAGCACAATAGCCGGAAATCCGAACAAGGAAGTGGATGTAGAACGATTAGTCCAGTAATTAGATGCTATTCAGCACAATTGAAATGGGCGGCGGCACGTACCAGCGCTATCATCGGTAGCATGTTTCTCGGCAGCAAGGGCGATCTAAGCGCAAGCTTCGCGGCTTTATAGGGGCGGTCGGATGTGAACCTGAAAATCGCCGACGGTCCAGTTCGATCGGCTGAAAAAGTAGTCGGCTAGACAACTGATTGCATGCAAGCTGTTACCTGCCCCGCTTCTTCGGCGGCTGCCCGTCGCTACGTCCGACACATCGCACGCGGCTCGTCAATGCCGGTGATGGTTATCAGTGAAGCTGTCTTGACGTTTACTATGAGCAAAAATCCAAGCGAAAGAATGTTCGAACACTGTAGCGTCATAATGGGCCGGCTGTCTATGTCCATTGTGGAAAAACGACTGACGAGCCTCGCTTTCGGTTTCTTCGGAACTCAAGTTGAGAATTTCGGAAGATTATGAGCCCATTGGGGTCCATATTCAGCGAGTAGTGCGCTTCTATAGTAAAGTTTGAGTGAATCCCGGGGAGGGTTTAGCAATCCTGAAATGGGTAAAACTTTGGGGAAAGGGACCGCACCTGTGGAAAAGACGTACGTCGAAACGGCGCTTCTTATGAGCCATGAATTTCTTTTCGCATAATTCTCTTTGAGGGGTCATTAAGCCTTGATTTATTTAGTTATTTTTATGTATTCAATACGCTGTAGTAAGACAGACGTGAAAAACTTATTATACATGATAATATTCGGACAAAACATGACCATAAGATCTGAAATTTAGTACCTGAGAATACGTTTAGTCATTTTTCGTTTGAAAGAAGCCAAGGGCCTGGTGAATGTAGTGGTCTTTTTCAAGCGTATACATGTAGAACCAGCTCTAACTGTGAAGAAATTAGCTCTGACCGTGGTTATATGATTTGTTTTATATTATTGTTCGATATTTGACTGATTCCTTCCAACGTAGTCTAGCAACACTTCTGAATCACTGTGATCATAAAAATCTATATTGGATAACTTCAAAATAAGAACTTTGGATCAAAGAAAGGAGCCAGAGCTTGAGAAGATGTGAAAAAGTGAAACAGATCGCGGTCATCAAAGCCTCCAGGCAGATCTTAAAACAAGGGATATCATTCCACGTAAACAAAAACCAGTACTCACATTCCATTCAGCGCTACCATCAAAGTGAAGCCGCACCATTATCTTGTCGGTAGCTAGCTGTCTTAGAGATGGCAAGCTTTTTGAATGGTGCAAGAGATTTTATGGAAAGTGCATCCTTGCTGAGTGAGAGAAACGTACATATGCCGCACCCTTTAGAATTGCAAAATTCGTCGTCCTCACAGAAATTCACGGCCATCTATAGAGACTTTAAAATTCTAACTCCTTGTCACAAAGGTCACGATAGAAAAGAATATCTTAGAATTATGTCCCTTAGAATTATGTACATCGCTCAAGTGTCAAAGGAGCGCTGTCTAAATTCAAGATCAAAACCACCGCGATAAGGATTAGATATTGTGGCAGGGGGGAGAGTTCGAGTGAGGAGATATCTTTCCCTAATAATTGTCTTCCCATTAAACTATTTTGAACTTCTCTTTCCCTTCCACTTTTCTTTCCCTCTAGCACTCGCGGTAAACGTCATGTTTGAGACCTTGAGTGTTCCGGAGCCTCAACGAGCCTTCGCCGGGATCTGTCATATTTGGAGGATCGAGCATCTGTGGCTGCACAACACCGCCACAATCTCGTATCTGTGATCCATGCAGCACCGGCGAGCAGTGGCGGACGCAGAAAGTGCGCGGAATGGCGGGAGGGCGATTTGGGGTCTCCGCCGTTTCAGAGGCCTGGACGGAAAATTAATTAAATAAAAATGCTAATTATAACTAGAAAGATTATCAACTAAATAACATTAATTTTTAAATATAATTAGAAAACACATATAAAGGCCATCCATGGTAACTCACAATTTCAGAAGCCAACCTCCTTGCGATGGACGTGGGAATGACCCAATGGCGAGTACTATAATGAAACCGATTGACCATATCGTCGTCAATCGAAGGTTCTGCCTAACCGACGTCAGTGTTGTACCGAAGTTCTACACGGATCAGACCATCGCCTCCTGGGCACAAGATCCTTCTTCTCACGCAAAGGACAGAAAGAGACAAAGTTCAAGAAGAAGAGTCCCACACCCCTCATCAACTGGGCAACTACCAGCTTACGTCCGAGCTCGCAAAACGGTGCAGAGAAGCGATAAAAGAAGAGCTCAAGAAGAGAAGAGCAGCAGTGGTGGCCGAAGCCGCGGAGGCAGGGAGAACCATCTGCAACACCCGCCGAGACTTCGCCAATACCAAGATGACTGCTCTTAGTCGCCCAGACGGAACGATCTCTTCATCTAGAAGGGTAATGGAGAAGGTCATCTACCATTTCTACTCGGAGCTCTTTAACAACCATGTCCACTTTCCTCCATGTCATCTCAGGCATCGCAACCAAGGATGTTTGAGAGTACTGTAGGAGAAAACCTACCGCATTGTTGCGAAATTAGCACTGATGTACGGAAGTGAATGTTTCCAGTATCGAAATTTTACGAAGGAACGTTGCACACTTCAGAGGCGCGAATGCTCCGATGAGCTTGCGGATTCTCACCGAGCACTAGAGTGCGGAATGATAGCACGAAAGCGATGGTGCTGTCAGCTTTCATTGACCTGAAATTACGCACTTGTAATCATAAGATGGATCAAATTCAGTTACATATATCAAATAAGGCCTGGCACGGTAAAGAAGCTATCACTACCGCAGGGAAATGAGCCAGCAAACCATGCACTTATGGCCCATAGCTGAAATCGTTTTGAAAGCCTTCATTAGTGAGTCAGTTGACTAGATCACGTCTCTCATCGGTGGCTGACAGTGTTGTGGGTTCTAGCATAAATTCTTTACTAATATAATCGGATAATGGATCCTAGGAATCTATTTATTCCAAAACCTGTCACACACACTACTGCCGATGAACGAAAATGAAGAACTGAAGGCAAGTCCTTGTTACTCTTTTACATTTATATAGAGCTTGAGATGTTAGATGAATTAGAGATGTAATGTAATGGTATAATCTTCTTAGCTTCAGTGTTCACAATACACGTGACCATGTTTAAGGACAGTAATTTAACCAGTTCGATTAGTGGAACAGAGCTTCAATTCCATAACTTGACTCGAATTATACCATTGTCATGTATTCGATACCTAAGGTAGTGGTAATGTTTCTTGCTAATGCTTATTACAGTACTGGTTCGTCCCGGAGGAATTGTACTACTATCAACAGCTACCCGCGTAATGTCTAAAGGAGGGATACTAAAACTTCCCAGCCAAACAGAGCACGTCATTTAGTGGCGAAATGGTCTCTCACAATTGAATCCTCACTAATTGTTCAGGTTAGACATAATCCTAAGATTAGAACAAATCAAGGGCAAAGTTATGACGACGTTACGACATAACACAAACTTGACTCATTCAACAACTTTATTCATTGAATCACCATTGAATCACAGCTACTCGCCTCAATATACGTGACGTCAAAATCAGATTTCATCCATGTTGAAACAAAAATGAACACCACTAGAACACCTCCAACACTATAAATAAACCCACATATTATCTGAAATTTCGACTATTATTGAATATTCATTGAATCTAACTACTGAATCCAACTAGAATCATCCTATCCATACGATGAAGGAACATTTCAGTGCTGTGTTGTTTTAAATAAGCTGTTCTGATTTTTATGTTCAAATTTGTACATATCCCATCTCGCTTAGGTTTCAATTATTAATTATGTATTCTAGTCACTATATAGATTTATACTGGTACTATTGACAGGTAAACGAAAGCTTAGTCCCAATGTTCATCACGTCATGTATTCATTTCATTAATAGTTTATATGCTCATGTTCTAGTCCGTGGTATTGATTGAAGAGGATGGTATTTACTGGTGAACTAATATTAACAGGTCTTCTAATGCTCAACTTGTTCATTGTATTACGTGTTAGTTTTCACTTTCGACTAATATGCTTTTTTCACTTAATAATCAAGGTATTGTAACATTTTGTCAAATAAATAATGAATAAAAACAGGGAAGAATTCACAAGCGAATAAAAGAAACACCCAAAATGAACCAATTTTATCGAAGAAAAGAAAACAACACAGGAAATAAAGTTACCTGCAGTTCCCTTTACTAGTTCAGTGTACTAACTAATGCCAAGTCACCCATTAGAGCAAAACCACCAGAAAACTCAATCACCTGTGTTACTCCTCGTAAAACCTGATAATTTCCTTCAAAAACGCGCTCGAATTCGTTAAAATGCAAGTAGCGGCAATCATATCGCTGAAAACTACATTTTTTCATCATTGTCATCGAATGTGGTGTACTCTGCACAAAACGCGCGCCTGAAGGCTTAGGCTTAAACACACGTTTAGGCAAAGACTTACGCTTAGGCTTGGCCTTACAAAGCGGTGCCTACCACCTTTTACACCATGGACCTCAACTTCCTTTTCGCTCAGAGCAACTCTAAAAATAATCCTGTTCGTTTCAACTGCAGTACATCGTCTTCACCTGCCGCCAAACAGTGCGCCGCACCTCATGTTTTAGATTTCACGTCAATACGAAATAATGTTATTTAAGCCGCTCAAACACTTCCTGGCGAAAAAAAAAACACTCACCAGATCTGTGTTCAGAAAAATTGATAACCCCGCTCAACATAACTCGGCTCAAAACGAACCGATGCAGCAGAAATTTTGTATAGTTACATATACGCGGGCCTACTACATCACATTGAAATTTAGGCTCGATACAAAAATTCTGAATGGGGGTCGTGATAGAAACCGAGTGCAGTACTGCCCGCAGCACCAAGGGGAGGCCACGCACATTCTCAGTTTCCTACTCTAAATGGGTTCCTGCACGGCATCCTGCTTTTGGTCATCGGTCAACGGTCATATGACCAGAGCCTGCGATGGAATCACCGCCACATCAGTTTTAGGGCCATCGAAGAAATGACTCAGCATTTTTGGGGAAACGTCCAAACTAGCTAAACCCAACTGTCTCACCCTGATTACCTCTGACCGCCCTATCATATACACCAGGTGGCTTACCTGGGTGAGAACTTGCGAAATCCGAGTGTGTTAATTTCGGCCACGGTGGAACCATGTACCATTTCTCGACATGTATCCCGGGGTTTACCGCTGACGATCCCACAGTGGAGGGCGCGGACGACCGTCCCACTGTCGCAGAGCCACCGTGGAGGACGCGCACCATCACAGCGCTACCGCGGTCCACCGTGCAGGGCGCGGGCAAACACTCTCTCACCCGATGCCTGCCAGACTGCCACCTGGAAACGCGGGTCCCATCACGAAACCCTGAAAGCACTGTCTTATACTCTCGCCTTAATCAATGGAGACTGTATTCGTCATTCAGCCATTAAAACGTTGACGAAACCACTATCGCGTGCAAAGAGGAGTGTCATAGGATGATGGTCCCAAGGAGAAAGCGTGTCTGAGTTCCTAAAAATCGGCCAGCCGCCTCACAGTCTGCGCATCAGGGCTACCATTGTCTATGAGTGCCGCGCGTGAGGGGTCTCCCTACACATGTTTGGTGTTTTCGGGCTTACGGCGCTTTATCAAAAAGATTGGTTGTGTAGCTAGTGGTGACTACTACCAAATCGCAAATCACGTCTTCTTTGAATGTTTGGCTTCAAATGTTCGAGGAAACTATCGGGGCGAATGAGAAATTGAATCTCTGTCCTTCAGGCAGACATCTGCAACATACAATATAAGCAGTGCCTGCTCTCTTTGGCTACGAAGAAGCTACTGAAAAACTTATGGGCATTGGTCATTGACCTAACGAACACCGGTGCCAAATAAGAATCTGGCCTCAGAGTAAAAATCGGCGTCATGTCTCCACTTATAGCGCATTTTCGCATTAGCAGAGTGGCGAAATCAGTGACCACATGACGTGCGGGAAAGGGACACTTGAATGGTTCCGCGCACCTTCACCCGCAAAGCGGTGCAGGTCCACGATTTTTACTGTCGCCAAGAGCAGTTCTACCATTGGCAAAGCACTTCTACCACCTACGACTTATTCGCTCTAATTAGCTGTCGATCTCCAAAGGAACCTGAGGGCTTCCTCAGCGGTGTTTTCTTTAGGATTACAGGCAATTCACGAAGAGTCGGTTTCGCACTGCTCAGGCGCATGTGTTCTCACGTAATCCCACATCACTTCCGGGATTGTTTTAACATGTTAAGTAGCTTAATATCACTGCGACTAACAAGATAAAACGTGCGCAGTTTGTCAAATTCACCGTTGTGCTTTTAACCTAGGAATGCACCAACGCCGACTCTTTTTTGAATCGCCTGTAAACAGAATTCTATTCTATTAACCACGCTTTTTGAGGAAGACGTAAAACAACAAACGAACTAGCACCAAAAAGAAAACAACTTGTGAAATGGTAATACACTAGGGATCAAAATGGATAGGAGAAGAAAAATTTTAAAAAACGCGAAGAAAGGAAAACAACAATGAACAAAGCACACTCTGACTCTATGGGCCAAGCAATTTTCTCGCCATGACACGTTTGAACTGACCAAAAGAAGATGGGACAACAACGTCTTATTTAATTTTAAATAATCTGATTACGCTCTGACAGCGAAGGTATGCATTCTGAGCTTAGTTCTACCCCGCTGATAAAACAATTTAGTTCTACCCCGCTGATAGAACAATTTTCTCCTACCCCCATTTAACCGTCTCTACCTCTGGAATGTTGTGGTTTTCAATGTGGTAGACGACAAGGAATTATGTAAGACGACAAGGAATTATGTAGATTCAAACGCATTGGCAGGGTCTTCCCCGGTGCCAGAGGAAGTTGCCACGATTTTGACCAGCTGGCCAAACGCCTAATGGCAGACTGCAATCGATGAGCATCTTCCACATTGGTTATTAGGGTGTAGTTTTTCATGTCGTCTGCATACATACAGCGCTCCACTCTTAGGTCCGAAAATAATGTTGGAATATCGGAGGTAAAGATGTTGAAAAGGACTGGCGAGAGCACCTCGCCATGAGGTGCCCCACTATCAAGTCCTAAAGTCTCCGAGTAGGCAGAGCCAACCTTCACTTAAAACGTTCTACCATCTAAATGAGCCGTGATAAGATCGGAATAAGAATTGGTGATTGCATCCTCGATGGTCCTGTTAGAAACCCAGAATAGGGCAATTTATACCAGATGCGACTTGCGTGCGACTATCAGGCGCACGCATCCATTTGCGAAAGACTTTCGATGAAGACCGGTCAATGCGGCATGAAATTCTCAATGAAAAGAAAGCGCGGCCATCGCGATGCCGTAAACGCATGCGACTGCTATGCGACTGCGATGCGACTACTCCCTATCCTTCATCATATAGACGCACGCGCGTCAGTCGCACGTATCCAGTATAAATTGCCCTAATTGCACGTAATCTCAGCGACTAAATTCCCCGATAGGTGCTGCCTTCAAATCAAACCAGAGAAGGCCACTACTTCTACTGCTCATGCACATGTAGAATGAATAGAAAACCTTGTCATTAGCAAAGATCGGGGGTCATCCGTCTGCAATCGTATCTTTCAGGTCGCTGATGCAGCTGTTGAACGTGAAAGGCACGCTGGGAAGAAGATAGCCTCAGATCTGTTTTTGAAAAACTTCCATGAAAAAAAAACTAAAGTTTCCTCAATGATTTCTTATCCCTTCGGTTTGCGACCACCTATCTTGCGTGTTGAACAGCGTTTTTACTTTGGCTATGTTGTGGCACCCTTCCCTGTTGTGCGGTTGACGGCGTCCAGAAAACAGGCTCATGTGCGCGCTCACGTCTCGATGTCTTGTGTTGCTAAGCATTTTTTGAACAACTTTTAGCACCACCTGAAAGAGCAATTCATAGTGTATTTCTCAACATGCAGGTTATCTTCATTCTTCATTTTTTTAGCAACGTCCCGAACGATTTAGATGTATCTCATCGCTCTCATATGTTTTTAAGGTAGTTTCCTTTCTCGAAACCTTTTCGGGACGTGAAATCGTTGACTTTTTCTTCATTATCGTTTCCTTGAACTTCAAATGCTCGTTAGCAAAATCACTAGACGTATGAAAAAGTGATGGACGAATCAATTGTTGCATGACGACATGACGAGAATTTCGGAACTCGCAAGAAGAGGAGTTCACAACGTAAAAAAAAAAAACTAAAACGTGAAGCGGAAGAAAAAACAGCATACCTATTTGTGTTCGCGTAGCTTATGTAGGTCAGTAGAGATTGAGAGAAAAAAACTATCCAGGGGTTAGATAACTGCATGATGCCACTATGTTGTATACTTTTGATTCGGAATTTCGCCTACTCTTGACCTGCACCGCGGCTGATTTATTTTGAGATTACCATTCTGTTTATTGTACGCCACAGTTAATACTTCAATATCGTCATCCGTTACAGGGATCACATCATAAATGTTGATGTGTTCCCGTAATTTCACTGAAGTAAAAGCATCGTTGTGCGCGTGAGGTATGCAAAGACATAGAATTTTGCCTCTTTGTATCTCATTCTGAGCTCATTTCTGTGTTTTTGGTGTTCGGAAGTTGTAACCACTTTTCCTTCCTATTATGTATGTACTCATACGAGGTGTTTCTACTAGCAAAACTGTAGGGAAATTCAACTGTTTCTGCACAGAACCTTGTGGAGATCGATGTGCAAGGTTAGAAAAGAGGATCTGGCATCTTCAAATTGCGAACATTCTAAAATTCTTTCCTGATCAAATTCATCTATGCGAACGCCCTCTCTAATGTGATTCGCCTTGATGGTTGCCCAGGATGATGAAAGCGGGGGTTGGAGCAGTTTATCAGCACTTTTCAAACATGTGATCACCTCCTCTTTACTTGTCAAATACATTTCAAGGTAAGCACATATCTAGGAATCCCTGAAATTAAATAATTGTGATACCTGAAATGCAATCATAGAAGATATAGTGTTTTTCAAACGTTGTTCCATAAACGAAGGACTAAGCATGGCATTGCTGTTCATTTGGCATTCACCGCTCAATATCGCCTTGTCCTTGAAGAGTACGAAGAGAGATGATCTTTTTCACGTACACGGAGTAGAGGAATGACGAAAATTAATTTAACATAGAAAACCTCTTTCTTCACCACGGTAACTTCTGAACTTTTTCTTCACCACGGTAAATTCTGAAGAGACAGAGCTATTTGATGCGCCAGTTCCATCGTGATGGTTTCCAGGAAAAACCGCAACGCATAGAGACACAAACATCCCTTCAGTTCACGAAGCATTCAGTTCGTAGAGCTTTAAATAGGATTATACTAAATTCCGTTCCGTATGAAGAAAAGGACTGGAGGTTGACGAAATCAATCCCATACTGAGGATAGTCGCATCGAATCACCGTTCTGTCATCGGTGCCATTTCAACGCCTTAACTGCTAATCGAGTTCGGTCCCGTCACGACTGCTGGGAAGGCGCCAACGCAAGCCTTCATTCCGCGATGAAAATGAAGAGACAGACGCATTGCTTAACATCGAAACAGCTACGTAATTCGCTGACGTTGTCATCGATGTACATAAAATCGTACCAATCCACTGTTATGTCACAGCTGCAAAATCATTTTTCCCCAGAACTACGAAAGAAGGGACGAATGTATCCATTGTAGTACCCACAGTGAACACTGCCAGTTGGTACATGATCAGAAAATTAGCACAGTCATTGCTCATTTGTTGGAGTCAGACTTCTGCTTTCAGCGGACTACATGATTGCTGTCATGGATAATAAGTTTATGGATAATTTCTGCCGCGAATTTCTGTTTTCTTTTTTCTTCTGAAGAGTGTCGAAGTAAATACGCAGAGAGTATCTGGAGGAGGAGTGTTGACATTTGGTCAAGGTAAAACATCAAACGTGAAGGTTACGATATCATCATAAATCAGCTAAAAGTAATATTCATGTTTTCTTGCCATTTACTTGTTACATTGATTGTGATCCACACTTCAGAACCTAAGGGAAACCTGAGAGAGGCATGCCTTCAAATTAACAGAAAAGCGCTAGAAATATGTACCTCAAATATTAGGGCGGATGAACCGCAAGTACAGAAGCTGTACCCGATACTGTGCGGTGCCTTTCCCCAAAAGATGCATGTAATCCCCCGTATTGCTGCTAGAGATTACTCTTAACTTTCAGAACAGCTGAGCTACGATAGTTGTGATGCATTCCCTTAAGGGAATGCGTCAATTGCAACGAACAGTTCGTTGCAATTAAACCGTCTCGGCCGTCCTTGAATATTTTATAACAAGTATTCTAGAATTTTATTTATTCTCACCCTCCTATAAATTTTAGATTTTCATACATCACACTAGCGGCCAGCTGCGCTGCAAATGTTCGAGATATGCGCGTCTTCCGGTTCAAAACGTGAAAAAAACGGGAATTCCCACATCGTTTTTCTCTGTGAGAAATGAACATGAGAGATATTTGTGACTGCCGCCAACTGGCCTGTGCCTTCGTTTCCAGCATGTCCCAGCATGTCCACTGCACAAATCACACCTGACCAGTTCTGGTTCTGTTCCATGGCCACTCGGAAACGATTTTCGACAGGAATCAGTGATAATCCCTCAATTTTTGGCATTATTCTGCCATTTAACAGCACCAGGAATCAATTAGATTGTTTCATAGGAGTCTAGAACAGTAGTGAGATTAAAAGGGATGCTACTCTTCCAAATAATTCGTTCAAGTGATGAGTTGTCCTCTTATGTTATGTCAATTAAATGTACAGAAGATAGCAGACCAAAAACTGCTGTTTCCGTCCACACATGCAGATTTTATTTTATTTATTTTTGCTGTACTTTACAGTGAACAGGTTGAGGAATAAACACAGGACAAAGTGAAGTTGATAAAGTGATGAACCAATCAAGTTGGCGCAATGGGCCACGGATTCGACTTCAACTAAGTATGGCAGAAGCATTAAATGAACATGTGCCATATCCTGTGTTTAGCGGGTCATTCGATCTACCAAGTCAGTCAATCAGACAGCGCTACCACATTACCAACTTTGGAGGAATGGATGGTATGGCTTGCAAGGAACATGATAGAAGAAAAAAGTGCAATGAAATTCGGGATACCAGCTGCTGTCTTGCATATTTCTGCTCATTTTCAAGCGTAAGCCTGCATTATTATCCTAAAATTCTCGGGACCGTCGAGTAGACATCAAAGGTAGTGTTTCACTCCAATTCAATCCTGAAACTGATTCTGGGTGGTTCAACGTGCTGGTTCCAGTGACATATGTGGAACCGAGACAGAGCGCAGCTTCGCGGCACTCTGTCTCGGACCCGACCGAATGATATCCGGTATATTTCATACAGAACATGATAAGCTTACAAATAAAAGCACATTGCTACAACTGCACAGTCATTCAACACGTACTCAACTAACTACTCGGTTCAATGGTAACATAACACATTCTCAGTGTAGCTTTTCATGCAACATCGCTCATGCTATAATTTGAAGGTAGAGATTGGAGTATTGAAGAAACCTCTAAGACAGTGGACGGCACAAGAGGTAGCGGCCGCTTTGAATGGAGTGATTACACGGGACGAAGAAGAGCGAATTCTGCACAATGTATGGATCAGAAGTATCACCTCATTTTCGTTGCTACAAACCCAAGTTCGAAGTTAACTGCCTAACATGCTATCGATTCGCATGATATCAAAACATTATCGTGCTTCCGACATCAAACTGCTAGGCAGTGTGCAAAACATGGGGGAGCTACCACCAAGTTTATGATGAAGTAGCCGCTCACAGACATTCGTTGGATTGGAGCGGCATGTCACTTGCGCCAATCTCAAAAACGGGCAGTCTTCGAGTGCCGTTTTATATGCCGTGTGGCTGCTGTTGTGCTGCCATGAATGCTATTCATTTACTATTCAAATGCTATAAGATTGCCAAGGGTGAGTATCTTCGTGAGGGAAGAAGGGGCGTAACCAGATCATTCTGATTGGCACATTTCGGGCCGCTCGTTACGCCCACCTGTTTGACTCGTAAGGCGCTAAGCACAAATTGACCATGCATTATAGCATGGACGCCGTTCGAGTTCAAACAGATGGGCGTGACGGGCGGCTCGAGTGGCCAAACACAGCCGCCTGGCTACGCTCCTTCTTCCCTCACGGTGATACGCACCCGATTGCTGGTCTCCAGAGAGGAAGCAATTTAATGGCAATCGAATAGCAAGAGGATGACAGACCAAGGACAAGACCGCCCATTTTTGAGATTGGGGCGCAGATGACATGCGTTCCAATCCAGCGAATGTCCTAGTGATTCGAAAGTACTTGGAGTAGGGTGCGTGTGTTTCTGAAAAGCAGTCTCCATACGACAGCACTCGTTCATTGCCACAGTTCCTGTGGATGTGCCAAGAACAGCCCCGTGAACAATGGCGCACGTGAAATTTGGAACCAGTGCAAATCGTGTATTCTGAAGTGATGCTTGGCCGGGAATTCCGAAATACTTGGCAGTTTGTGAGAAAGCATAGGTGTTCGATGCCTCATCATTCGTCCCAATTTCAGTTCACGGAGCTCAATTAAGGGATTATATAGCAAAATTTTGCATATTGCTTCAGTGTACATGATGCAACACCTAAAACACAGAAATCCCAACAAAAAGCTTCCTAAGTATCCTTGAACTTCGCCAGCAGTCGCCGGCGGTCGCCACATGGATAAAGTTAATGAGGAGACTCCAGACAAAAGAGGGATCATAATCAAAGGGGCGTGGCAATCGAGAGGTATCTTTTCCATTTTCGCTATCACCCACATCGCCTGTTCATTTTGAGCACATCCTCGAGAGTACGCTCAGACAATTGCAGGGGCAAATCCCGTTCCATCCGCGGGCCAAACCCCGACGAAAGGTTTGAACGAGGGAGCATTGCGGACAAATTGCGGGCGGATCCGCGCATGATGCGGCCCAAACGGGCAATCGGGCCAATAGCGGGCCGAATGCAACATGAATCGGGCTGATCCACGACCGTCGGGGTTCAGCCCCCAATATGAAGAGTGTCGGGCATCGGCCCGCTTTTCACGGCCACTGACCGCCGAATGAAATCTCCAGAGAGCGGCCTAAACGTCGACATATTTTGGCTTAAGGGTGGGATGGGCAGAGGACGAGAAGATCAGAACAATCTTGCGCTAAATTATACATGCTTGTAAACAAAAACCACTTCGGTACACCACCCTGCCACGCCGGCCTACTTCCTTCCTGCATTCGCCACTGTTGTGCACATAAGTATACCCCTTTCGTGGCTCTTTCTAACCCAGGTACCGTGTGTCCGAAACGACGGGGCCGCTGAAGCGGCCGTAGATTCAGAGGCGGCGCGGCTCTGACATGGGCGACTTGACAGCACAGAACGTATGTACGTCACAGTCGCGCCGCCTCCGGATCCCCGACCGCGTCGGCGGTCCCGTCGTTTCGGAGAAGCGGTAGATCCGATGCGCTCCACAAACGGCAGCGTACTATTCCATCAATACTTGT
>JARK01001491.1:0-13795 GCA_000688135.1 Ancylostoma ceylanicum | reverse complement strand
CCCCCTCCCCTACAAGAGTTCGAAGATAAAAATTATCGTACACAATAAACTTTAAGGGGAGGCCCCGCCGTGTCCCTGATTTGGGATCAGGGCAAGACGCATACACATTTGTGGGACACATTTGTGGCGTCGTGGGAGTTCGTCGTAAGCTACGTATGTGGAAAATTCCATGGTGCAAATTTATGGGTGTAATTATCCTACTATTACTTAATTGGCAGTTCATGTGTGTGTGTGTGTGTGCACGAGAACCAGCCAATGTCGTCAAAAACGGAGTACACCATAGTGTTCAGTGCGTCGACTTATGTACGAAAATGTTGCAAATTTTAATTTTTACCTTGATCAGCAGGTGTTTCGGTCCACTTTCCGTCGCTTGGAAGACCAACAGTTGTTTACATCACAGTGAGAATGAATGAGAGTTGGTGTTTATTGGTCTGCGTTTATCAGGTTATACACAAGATAGGATACGGGTGGGTATGTTTCAGAGGCAAGCGGAGGAAAAAGAAGGGCGGGAGACAGGATGGAAGAATGGGGTTGGGTTCCACGAAGTGATAAGGGAAGGCCGGCGCTCAGAAGTGGGGAAACGCCTGGAGTTGGGTCCCACGGTGTGATAAGGGTGCGCCGGCGCCCAAAAGTGGGGAAACGCCTGGAGCTGGGACCACGGTGTAATAAGGGTGCGCCGGCTCCCGAAAGTGGGTCCTACGGTGTGATAAGGGTGCGCCGGCTACCGAAAGTGGGGAAACGCCTGGATACGGATCCAATGCTGTGGGAAGATGCGCCGTGACCCAGAAGTTTAGGAATATGCTATCGATCCGGTTCGCTTCCATTGCTGTGCTCTTCTACCGTGTATTAGCTTCTCTCTTCATCTGGATGCGGAGTATTTCGGCTGCCATACATTGTAGGAAAAAAGTCAGTCGGCATGTCTGCAGCCATGGAATGGGTGCTTTGACGTCGATAAATGGAAAAATACGAAAAACATGAGTACCGATAGGGTGAGGAGAGGCCGACGTGGTGGGAGAATGTGCCATACTAGAACAATGCGAGCGAAGCGAGCACCACAAGAAGCCTGGGAGTCCGGCGTTAGCCGGACGATCAGGCTGGTTAGGTTGAGTCAAAAGTTCTCGGACAATATGGTAGTGATAACTTCTAGAGATCATAACTCAGCATTGAGCCAAGTAAACTGAACGCGCGAGCTACCTTTCGATAGAGTATAAAAAGTTCTTCAAACCGCATACTAAGAAACATACCGAACCAGCTCTTTGGCTGCCAGTGTGTGGCGCAATTTCAAGCCGTCGCCACTCCACTTTCGCAACTCCATACTCATTCTCCATCTATTTGGTCAAGAACACGCGGATGTCGGTAGACGAGTGGAGGAAGTTTACAAGGGCAATGCCCGGGTTAGAGCTGCAGGATAGATGTGGCACTCGAAGTTCGTGTCGGGCAAATATTCCATCTAAGATAAAGACAGATCGGAGAGCCCTATGGAGTCAGATTTTGACTTGCTGTGGAGACAGGAGGGAACTGATCCGTATCAAAACACTCAAACTGGCATTTGCTCTTGTGATGAGTCAGATCATGGTTGTTCGCCGACTCAAGTCGATCGGCAAGGCGCGAAAACTCAGTCGATGAGTACCACACGCTCTGATGCAGTATGGCATGGACCGCTGAGCTGATATGTCACTTTCTGCTCACACGCTGAAGCGCACCCCCACGTGGCTTGAGTACCCATTCACCAAGGATGAGAAGTATATTTCCTAGTCTATCGTTTACCGTCGTGTCTGCTGGATTGACAAAGGTGCGGGTGCAGGAGGCATCCCTAAACCCAACGTACACGCCGAAAAGGTTATGCTCTGCATCTGGTGGAGCGTACACAGCGTCGAATGTTGAGAGCCGCATGTCGAGGGACATACAGTGACCGCAGACGTCTACTTTGAGCGACTGAGGAATTTGAAGGCAAATCTCAAAAATGCGCGCCCACAGCAGCTCAAAGTCTACTTCTACCACGACAGCGTCCGACCACGCATTGCAAGAACGGCCAATGCCGAAATAATGAAGGGCGGATGCACCGTTTCACCACTCCCTCTGTATTCCTCAAACCTGGCTTACTCGGATTACCACCTTTTTCCCCATCTCCAACATCATCTCTTTGGTGAAAAATTTCAAATCCGCGACGACATCGAATAGGCACTGGAGCACTTCTCCAGGAAGCGGTCCCCATCGTCCTGGAGCACGGGCGCCTACGATCTGCCTAAAGCTTGGCAGAAGACCAGCGATGCCTTTGGGGCATGCCTCAAATGATTCACACTTGTCGTTTAAAAATTGCAAGAGAAATAAAAATATAGTCAATTTGTCCGAGAACTTTTGACTCAACCTAATGATATGCGGCAGTTATTGCATAATAAACTTCTGGGCTCAGTAGCTGGTGAACTGTGGATTATTTCTGAAAAAAAGCGGGAAATTAACTTAGGGATTCACTGAAGTTAAGACTGACCGACCCAAAAGTTAAAACTTCTCATAGAAAAATCGCGGATCGAATCAATGAAATTTATTTTGGACTTCTTTATACAAGAGTCCAAGACTCGGCAATCAATCCTGAATACTGGTCGGTATCACAGTTGCATCTCTTTTCTAAGTGAAAAGCGATTCGTCCATTGTTGTTCAATAACTAATGAAAATATCATCCGTGTTTTCAGATTAGAAACTAGTGGCTATGAGAACAGTAACTAAGGATGTGATGAGTTCAAATGGCTCCTGTCTTTTCAACTCCACTGCACAGGAAAATGTTTCGTAACGAAATTCTGGGAATGCGCAAAGTGCAGCACTTGGGTGGATAATTCCGCTTCTCAATTTTTTTGTTAATACAGCTGCCAACGAGACCCTGTTTTGCAGCCAAGTTGGTTTATCAATTCTCTATGTACAGTCAACTCCAAAAGTCCGTAGACAAGGACGGGACCGCGCGCGACTTTTGGGCAGAGACATAGGGGTAGGGGGCTCCGCATGCTGGCTCTGGTTGTGGCTCTGCCAGCTGCAGAGAACTCGAGTGCCACGCAGCAGCAGACAACCAGAGCCAGCATGCGAAGCCTAATACAGTGGGCGTCAGTGGCGGTGACCCGTCTGCGGCCTCGAAAATGACACGGCGCGACCGCGCCGCTCGACTGATAATCCTCTCCGGGACACCAAAATATGGGGTTTTCTTGACAGTAAGTTAGTTTTCTTATTAGTTATCATCAAATGTGATGAAAAACTATCAAGAAAACCCAGACAGCCACTGCGACGACGATTCTAGCGTGAGCGGCGCGGTCGCGCCGCGTGCTGTTCGAGGCCGCAGACGGGTCACCGCCATTGACGCCCACTGTATGTCTCTGCCCAAAAGGTCGCGCGCGGTCCCGCCCTTGTCTACGGACTTTTGGAGTTGACTGTACATATGCGCAACTAATTCGAACAAATTTTGCAACTTTACTCCTTGCCTATCTCACCTCTCCTCACCGACAGCGGCTACATATTTCAGGTAATCGTATACTCGTGCCGTTCGAGTGACTTCATTTTCTGATATGAGAGCGGTCATCCTCGCATTTCTCGTCACGACATGCATCGCCCAGTGGACTGTACAATCCGTAGGAGTGAAGGGTGTACTGATGTGTGGTGGGGAGCCTGCAGCAGGTGTAAGAGTGGCGCTGTACGAGGAAGAGATATGTGGGCTTGAATCATTTTGGAGAAGTACACTGCACTTGCACAATAGACGTTTTTCAGTCTTCGACACAAAGCTGGCTGAGACGCTTACCGATAGAGATGGTTTCTTCAAATTGTGGGGCTCGGCCAGAGAACTGTCTGATATAGATCCAAGACTGGATATCTATCACAGATGCAACCACCACGGGGCAAGAATCCATTTCCTCGTTCATCTGGTTGTTTTAGTTCTCAGAAAGTCACGAAGAAACGGACTGTGTTTCTGGATATGTATTCTGGGCACATCAACTAAATTGTTTTCAATTTCATGGATTTAGGGTGACGAGAGGAGGACTCGCATAAAGATCCCGTCGAAATACATCGTGAGAGGCCTTGGAGTACCAGAGGACAAGTATTTTGATGTGCGCCGCTTGCGACTCGACCACGAAATCAGAGAAGCTTAATGGAAGGCTGTAAACTTACAGAGCAGGGTTCCACGAACTTGCTGCCAATTTCTACTTGTCCGAGAAAGCAATCTGTTATGCTAATGAAGATCTTTCCAAATCTTTTCCTAACTATGCGTTTGATATTAACAGAGAAATTACAGTATTACATTGAAAGGTTGTAAGTGCCAGTAATGACTAAGCTAAAAATTTGAAGAGGGGAAAAGGAGAACAAAAAATATGTTACTGTTGTTACCTACATACATGTATGGTATGGCTGGGAATGAATATTTCTCTGTTAGCAGCAGATAGGAGAAGCGGACAGATGTTCGAAATATAATAGATTTTGCACCATTATTCCTCTAGTTAATGATGAACAGACTTCCAGTTTTTCCCAGATGCCGAAGGCACATTTTCGTCTTTTCTACGCAATCAATGAAAGAACCTACCATCTTTTTGCAAAACAGGAGAAGTATGACTTGAGCTGTGCACCTTCACTTCCAGAAGTTTCAAAATTCTTCTCACGAGAACCAAACTCGTAATGAGAACGGGTTCCCCTCATTTTTTCATTTTATGACAACACCTTCCGTGTTTTGCTAGCTGAATAACGTTCGGCCGACTTCAACTGTATGTCAATATAGAAATTCCAATGTGAAGACTATAATATTAAGCGCAATGATGTGTCGTCAAAGCTGCCAAGTCTAAGGATTGTTCACGTCCTTCAACTGAATCCTACACCGGTATGTAGGGACAGTAAATGGAAAAACTAGTTGATTGATTTTAAAACTCTGTTGTGTTTCATTGTTACTTATAATAACAAAGTTAATCATTATGCAGAACAGTAGCGTGGCTTTGTGGAGAATAGGAGAGAGGCAATTCGGACCATTTCTCACACATATGCCTGACTGGCTTCGCCGTCGTCAGATTGTAACCACGACGATGGTTATGCTGAATTTCTCAATTCAGCTCAAGCCAAACCAACCTTTCTTCCTTATAGTCAGATTGCACTCCATTTTTGGGTTGAACATGATTGAAGTTTTGCTTGTTTATTTATTTATTTATTTCATGCATTCATGGTGCCTGAAAGAACCACTGGACCACAACAAGTTCATAATTGATGCAGAAAACAAAAATAAAAAAAAAAACTGGAAAACATAAGACTTGGAATGGAGATGACATTTTGGCGTGGTATATGACTGACTAACATGTGACCACAAGAAGCTCTTTTCCATGAAGAGAAGATCTGTCAACGTTTTTTAGATCCACTGCCGAAAAAAAAGGAAGAAAAGAAGACTACGAAAGACATCAGTTTGCTACCAAGTAAGTCCAGCGTATGCGGTGTCTCTGAGATATTGACGCTAGGGCTACGTAACTGGATTTACCACAACGGGGTGAGTTTTTTATTTCAAGCGCTTCTTTGATCTAAATACAAACCCCAAGTGTTGACCTAGAGGATGCTCGCAGGACGAACCATATGTACATGGTAAGGTATACTTCATAAGTGGTAGAAATTACCTGGTGTAGAAGAAGAAAATTGAGAGTCTACAAATAAAACCGTTGCTTGAATGGCACTTTTTCCTTTCGAATTGACAAACAAGTTTAGCAGAATTTATTACCACAAAATGTCCCTTCATTTCCAGAGAAAAAGAAGCGGAAACGAACAAACTAACTCCTCTCTCGCGGGCTCCTCGCGAATATCTTTCTTCAGATAGGAGCTCCAAATTTGCGAACAGTATTCAAGATGTGGGATAACATATGATTTGAAAAGTCGAAATATTATTCCAGGATCATTGTTGTGAATATTATCAAGAATTTGAAGCAGTGTTCTGTTTGCTGTCTTGACAACACATGATTGTGATTATGAAAGTTCAGCTTCCCATCAACGATTATCCCAAGATCTTTCATCTATCGAGTTCCATCTATCCTATTGATATGGAAGTGTACCAGACTGAACTTCGACATGTTCAGCGGCGAATCATTGGGAAGAGACCATTCTTCCATGGCGGCAATTGCGTCACCGTATCTTCATCGTAACTAGCGTATATAAATCTTAATGTCGTCTGCATACATCTGAACTTTGACTGAATTGTGCCAATTTATTGGGTAAATCATTAAATGTCATTGATGGAGGAAAGCGATCACTTCAACAACGATTCATCATTCATGGAAAACTTCTGTCCTTATTAACAATCCTATCAAGCCATCCATCCTTACGGTATCGAGGAGTCGATTTCACATTGGTTCATATGAAAAGCTGATTCATGCATCGAATTTGCTCATATGTGCTCTGCTAGTCTTCTAGAAATATAGGCAATAAGTGCGTCAAAAATTGTAGAATGAAATTTCCTGAAAATCATGGAAAGGAGTGATGCCCGGACCTCCTCTACTGTTGTAACTAGCGTTTGGTCAACGTCGCACGTTTCATCCCTTATTCAATGCTTTGATTCCCACTCGAGATATCTCGCGTGTCGTACCTCTTTTTCACAGCGAAGACAACTACGGGTGTCGAGGCCATCGCCTTTCTTTTTGTTTTTTTTTTTCTAATTATTGACTAAGCTTGCGTTGGCTTTCGCAAGGACAACGACTACAGCAACTGTCCCACTGTTGCAGGATCCTAAATATTTATTTATTTATTTATTTATTTACTTGTTTATTTATTTCAATACACCCAGGGGTGCTCCGAAAAACCATCAATAAGACCAGGGAACACAAAACAGAAAACTGCCTTCTCCTCCCGATTGAACTTTTATCTTCATAGGGATGCTCACGATTCATGGTGGATCATAATATTCATACTTCTTCATCTCTAGTGGCAAATTGGATTAAGTTCCATAACTCCTTGATGAAATAGCTCCATTCTTTGACAATTCATCATCGAAGTTCGCACTGGAGCATTGAATGAATGTAAGCAATACTGACCTACTTGTTTTTGCTGCACTATCTTAATTAGTGGTGAAGAATTTAAAACTTTACACAGGTGACCACAAACATGTGAGCTACCAGGAGAGTCAGCAGTTTAAGCTGGTGATGAACACCTATCAGAGTGAAGCCTTTCACAAATTATCCCGCTCTCGCTACTTTCAAAGGATTCGCGTCCACAAAGATATTATAAGTACCTCCCAAAAATAATGAAATGATTTCAATATGGCCTGAATGAACGAAAATGTCAGTAGTGATTCCTACAGATGCGAGATGATGACCATTGTTTCTAGGGGCTGTCATACAAGGCAGTGTTCCACCTACTAGTTTTGTATGGGTGAGACATCCTGGTCTCCTCGCCACGCTGACTCTGGACATGTATAAAACATCACACGAGAATCTAGTCTCTGAGAAGGTGCAATGTGCCAGATTCCGGGTCCGTAGACTACTTGGGCAGGGCGGTCCGATTGTGCTGGATGTCCGCTTGGCAGCAGCGCTGCCTGATAAGTCTTGACCTGTCCAGTCATTAAGGTCAGCGATTTTGCACGCCAATTTGTTTCAACAATCTGTCACACAGTCCGCTCGGAAATCGGGCTCAAAGGTCTTTCTGAGATATTTTGAAGAAATAAACATTTTTCTGTTTCAAATGCATAGATTCTCAGTGGAGACTTTCTTTCTGCAGTGACTGATATCATTTCACTTTTTCAAAAACGTGATTACGCATGATGTTTATAAGTCGAAAATCCATAACATTCCTGGGGACAGCTTTCTTTTTGAACTATTCAAAAGTGCAAAGAATGTGTGTTCCAGATATATATGAACATACCATACTGCTCCTGATCTTTGCAAAAAGGACGCGCCCGACGTGTTTTTGCGTCGCAAAGCGTCGCCAGCGCATAACTCGCTCCAGAATGGAGCTTTTGCGATTCCGAAGATAGATTCTTACTAAGCACGTTGCGGCGAAGCTATTCATATCCTGCATCACCGTTCTCTTAGGTTCTCGAAAAATTTTCAGCTGTCCTGAGAAGTTGCTGTACTGAGGCATTCAGAAAATGGAATACCTGCTGTTTTCTCAGTGTCTCAGCTACTCCTTTAAGATAGCTGAAAAGTTTGCAAGAATCAAATACGGTGATGCGGGATACGAATAGCTTTCCCGCAATGCGCTGAATAAGAATCTGTCTTTGGAATCGCAAAAGCTCCATTCTGGAGCGAATTATGCGCGTGCGACGCTTTGCGACGCAAAAACGCGTCGGGCGCGTCTTTTTTGCAAAGATTAGGAGTAGTATTGTATGATATATTTTTTGACGGAATCGATTCTTGGAAGCTGAAAACTGAGCAAAAAATCATGGCCACTCCGGAAATATGGGCAAACCTGTGTTTATGGCGGCGTAGGGAAAGCCTCCAAAAACTGGCTTTTAAAGATCTCTTTTGTACCATTTCTCTACGAGTTCGTATCTAACACTATCGAATACAACTTATTGCAGCTAAAAGCATAGGATTTGCTTTGACTAACTTATGACACTGTACAACAACTTGCGGTCCCCTCTGTAATTATCATTTAGAGCTGCTCTGCCCTTCTTAAACACTGTTGTCCAGTTTAACTTCTTAAATTGCTAGCAGCTTGCATTTCTAATCATTTCAATTTCACTTCATTCATTAGCGACCGCTGCCTAGTTTCTTTTTCTTTCATTCTTTAGTCATTTACATTTCAGTACAACAGGTTTTCCGAAAATTTCATGTAAATTTACACACGGGTCACGGGAACGTCTCATATGATGTTATTTCAATGGATGTCTCAACGAACTACGAAAACTGACTATGATGATGAAAGCAAACGTTTCGGAAAAACGACCTCTTTCTTCCAGCAGCCGATGGAATGTCCCTCAACTCAAATGCTGCTTATTATCGCCATGTGCATCTCTACCCTTGCCGTCATATATCGGTAAATGGTCCCTGACTTTCCTAGCTAATAGTAGAAATTAGTTCTGAGGCGTTTATCTCTGTTCCAGGTCCCGTCAAGGTCGTCCACCAGAACTGTAAGGACATTTACAAATGATGTTAAAATGTGATTTATAAACGAAGTCAGAATGTAATAACTCATTACTTTTCAGAACCGTGAAGACTGCACTTGGCAACGTAACATACAATGAGCTCGACGAGTGCGTTTTTCATCGTAGCAATTTCAAGTTACGCGCGGCGCTTCACCCGCTGCCACTACTGGATTTCATTAGGAAACAAACGTGTGAACAGGTGCGAGTGTTCTACTGTTATAAGGCAAGGTTTCTGTAACACTTTCCGGATGTCCACACTCCTTGTCGAAAAGGTGAACGCGTTTCATTGCGCCGCGGCTGCAGAATCGTGGCGTAACCTACTCGACCCTATTACTTGGGGCATGCTCTCTTCGCATCCTTCTGCCAAGTTCCACCGAGACTCTGCAGTAACGGAATCCCTCTATCCTTTTGAGAAGGACTGTGCAGTGACGGTCAGTGAATTTTGCATTGCAGAACAGCGCCCGTCGGTCCTGCCACACCGCACCACTCACCCACTCGATGCACTGTTTTCACCTAGCGTTTTGGAAACAAACAAACACACACACACACAAAAACGGTGGAAACATCATCCGATGGCCTGTCGCACCGCAGAGGTCGTGCGGCATGGCAGACCAGACAGGCGATATTCTGCGATGCAAGAGTGATTGAACCACACAATAGATGAGGGTGGTAGATATGTGTTTGTGTGTGATAAGAATAAAACAACTTCCTTCCATTCCTCCATATAAGTGGAGGCGAGACGAAAAAATGCATGTATGCATGGTTAGCGTCGATGGCGGTGCGTTTGCACGCGGGAAGCACGCTCTGCGACCGCGACGCTCGCCATAAAATAGCCGCCACAGTGGCAGTTCAGCGTTTCCCGGTGAGTTTCTCACCATATTTGATTATAACTACCTAGAAAACTAGCTAGATATCAAAAAGGGATATAGTTCGTTGCCGCTGCGAGGATTTCAGCGCGAGCGGCGCGATCGCGCCAAGTGCTTCTCGAGTCTGCGAAAGACGCACTGCCATCGACGCAACTGTATGCCCTCCGTAGTACTTTTTGTGTTAAACAGAAAGCGATTCGGTAATTGTAATGATTGCTCAGGTGCTAACTACTGCAGATTTTTGCCGACTGGCTTCGGATCGCTGCTTCAAGCAGCAAATTCGGAATCGCTCCAAAAACGATGCCCATCAAATTGAAGAAGAAGTTCCTCATGTATGGGTATAGCGTCCTCATCGAGGTTTGTTCGTTTTGGTGATCTCTAACCTCTGCAATGAATGGAAACATTGTCGGTTAATACCTGGAACTTCTGAAAATTATGATATGCAATAGTTGTTAGAGGAACTATTATGGTTAATCAAAGAGTCTAATATAATTATTTCGAAAAGTTGCTTAAGCGGTAAGGTTTGGCCAGTATCTACAGTAACTTCGGACTCCGGTAACAAACTTTCCGGAAAGGGTTACTATGGATTTGCCCTATCCGTTTGTCACCGCTGACAACACTGCTTCGAAAGTTTCTTCATGTATTTGTTGACTAGATTCCGTTGCCATCAGCGTAGACTAAAATTCTGCATACACTTCAACCAGTAAAGCTCCACTTCCGAGAAACTTCCAGAGCAGCAACAGGAATCAGTGTTCGTAGCCGTGGGCGTTCAGGAATTTTGTTACTGCGGAAAGATGGCCAATTTCCTCAAACAGATGGTGATCAAGCTCTACATTATCTTGTTGTTAACGGTAGAGGACCACCTCGCTTCTCACTTAAACGATGTCAGCATATTAGTGACCTCCTCGCCACGCTGATTCCAACAATGTACAGCAAAAGTCACAGAAGTGACAAAAACCCTGTTTTTGATAGGGTCAAAGTACCCGCTTCTTGGAGCAGGGGCGGATCCGCTCCAAAAAGCGGGTACTTGGTGCTGGCTGCCCGCCACGGCAGCAACGTCGGGTGAACACGTCTTGTCCTGTCCGATCGATGAGATCAACGGTGATACACAACTGGTACAAATCTTGTCAGGGAGAATGAGTTCAGAGACCATCTTGGGACATTTCAAGTACATTAACAGAAACAGCGCATTAAGGAGGTCCGAAATATGTTAATAACTCGGAAACGATATGAGGTGGACCTCTGCCTTTAACACGGGTCTCTTTTAGCTTTTATCCTATCAACACAAACTCAAGAATAACAGGTGGCCGGCGCCAAAAAACTTTTCCAACAACTCAACTAATGAATACTCCACCTTCGGGTGCTCAACCACACAGGCGCGTTCTCTTGTTTCTCGGTCGGGAAAAGGCAGCCTCGCTTCTCAATAGCTCTTTCTGTCTTCCCGGAGCTTCCCCAAACTCACTAGTTCCCACTTCTCGCCTATATTTATACCCGCAAACGTGATCGTTTCCTCGCTAACTTGTAGGTCATGATCATGATTGTGATCCCTGGACAACATGCTGACTCTGACAAATGCTTGAAGGATGATCTCTCAAATTGCAAGCGGTAGCGTTTATAATCGGGTGAATTGTTCCCGCTACCCTATTCTCGAGCCTTACTCACTTTGCTTTCCGATTTTCTTTTCATAGCCACAACTACGGAAACGAACGTTTTTCCATTTTCCGAGTTAGATTTAGACTCCAATCTTACTCTTTTCTTCCTGTTCTTAGGGTGTGGAAGTAGTGAAAAGTACATTGTGTATGAAAACAACATTACAGTTGTATAGAGACCAGCACGCCGTAGAATCTCCAAAAGATTGGACACAAATCCCGGAGTGGATGAAATTGGAGGAGGACCAGTTACGAAGTATCGTTGCTTACCGTGATCAATCAAGTAAGAGTCGTTAACATCTGTACATAATTTCTTTACACATAATAGGTATACAGGTCTACATAGGTCATTCCACAACGTTTCCTCAATTATTTCTCAGCCAGAAACCCATGCATTCTCTAGCCTTGTTCCCACCCAAATAGAAAAAGGTTTAACACGTTCGCGACACACACGCTTTTGCGTACCGGGGACCCGTGCTCGACCGGTCGAGCACGTGGTCCCACGCGGTAGCAATTTTTATCTTCCCATAGAAGAAGCGAGATTTTTTCATAGGAGTTGTCCTTTCTTTCGTTGTTCCTGAAGCTTCCTTCCATCCCGTTGTCTACTGATTTGTCGTTCTTAAAACCTTCTAAATGTTTATTGTTCTTCTAACTGTTCTATTTCAAAAAATCTAATGAAAAAGTTGGAGACGGAATACGGTCTTCGAAATGCTTTAACACGTTCGCAGCCACGTGCACGACTAGTCGTGCACGTGGCCGCGAACGTGTTTAAGCATTTTGAAGACCGTGTTCTGCAGAATGCATTAGCTCTAGAGCAGTTGGCCTCGAACACGGGTTACTATGACATTTTTTCCCGCAGAATCTATCAAATCTTCGGGTATTGCTTTAGTGCTTAGACCACCCCTAAAGCGCAAGAAATGCTCCTTTCAGCTAGATCTACGGTTTCTTAAAAAAACATCAACAAGCATGGGAAGGGAGACCACGGCTACTCCATGCTATCGAAAATGCCCAATTTTCAGCTAATTTGGTCGTTTCCAAACAGGGCTGAAATCCAGGATGTGCATCTTTTTAAAAGCAGATTGAGAGAGTTGTGCAGGCATATGTGCCAACTATGACTCTCAAAATGTGACGTTTGGTTTTTTCGTTCGAATAGTTTTCGGAAGAGCCTCGCTCTCTGCTCTTACAGGCGCAGATCTTATCTGGATTCTGTATGCCCATCTCGCACGCATGATAACTAAAGCGACACAATGCATTAGTCCACTTTGTACCGTTGCAAAATACATTCTGAGCTGTTTCGCTCGGAGGCAGAATCAGTGCATTCGCCGGCACAGAAAATTTGCACTAAAAACAGCTTGCGCTAAAAAATTCTCTTTCTCTTTTAGAAAGACATTTCTAAGGCATTTGTGTAACCGGGTGAGTAGAGCAGATCCGGAGCTATTCAGGAAGATTAGGTTCGGCAGAAAAACAGGTCACTTCTGTAGAGGAACAATCCAGCAAATGATGTACAGTAGCATGTACATAATTCACCCAAAACGTCTAATGGGTGCGTTTTAGTGGCTGTCGTTCATGCATTGAAGGAATACCCTCCCAAGAACAAGAGGGGTCTTGTCATCGGATCAGAGAAACCATGGGTCGAAGTACTTGCACTGCGTGCCGGCGCAGAAGAGGTCAGCGCTTTCTTATATTTGGTCACCAAATCGCTATTGTTGCTACTGACAACACTGTTGGTCTCAACCAGATCACCACAGTATATTATTAGTTATTTAGATCACCACAGTAGAGTATCAAAAGCTCACTATACATGGCACAGATAGAGTGAAGTATATCCATCCTATGGAGTTGGCACAAATGTGGCGAGAGTGAGTGTGGATCAGTTCTAGCTGGAAACGGCAACAACTCATCGTTTTTCTAGTATTCATAAATTCAAGATATGAGGGAAAGTTCGATTTTGCCATAGCCTTCTCTTCCATAGAGCACAGCGGCCTTGGAAGGTGAGTGTCGTATTCCAATAGTTGACACAACAATCGAAAGCACATAAACCAGACGCTCGGGAAGAAACCTTTCTAGTACACTTCAAGGCCAGCATCCATATTTTCCTCGATATTCTGCCATATCCCGTGATTTTGAGAGACAAGTAGAAAGTATCAAGTCGTTGATAGGCTCTAATGCTGGGATTCTTAGGTAGCCGCTATACTCCTCGAGGA
>JARK01001490.1:464301-483079 GCA_000688135.1 Ancylostoma ceylanicum | reverse complement strand
ACAATATTCGTGTTCAGCACCTCAAATACCCCCCCCCCCCTTTATGTATGTGAATTTTCGGCTTAAAGGCAGTGTGTCAGCTCGTCACAATCACCAATCATCTGAAAATAATCGGGCTGCTGAGCACAGAGATGTACTTTGAATTTCAAAAAGACGTCGAAAACCCCGAAAAATACGGGATCCTTTGGCCGAGAATTCCAAAATACTCGGCCAGTTGTACGAGAGGCTTCATTCCGCAATGGAAGCTCGCTGAGGGTACGGCATTGTTTTCCGACACGGAAATACTTGTTCTGTCTATAATAGCTGTTGCTGAGAAGTTAATTTTGGTAAACACTCTCAATTTCTCGCCGCTTCCTCCTTGTTTGCGGTCAGGGGAACTCGTCCATGTCAAGATTACACTTGGCCTCAAAAGCAGGGGTTTTTGACCGTTTTTCAAGATTTCAAGTATATCATTTTAATCAGCGCGTCTAGAAGAATTGGATTCCGTTGACATCTCGATACCCAAAACGAGCTGACACACGGCCTTTAAAAAAATTGAAAATTTTGGGGCCCATAATGTGGAATAGTGCCTTCGATTGTTCTATCTATACTGATGGATTTATCTTTGCAGTTTAGTGAATTGGCCAAATCTGTAACACCCTTTATAACCTTCAAAAGGACCTTTACACTTTCGCCGCGGCGACAGCCGCCCATGGTCAAAGCCGCACACAGAGTTTTGTCGCCGGGCGAGCCGCCCACGTTATAACATACTGGGCTGCTATGAAGAGCGAGCTCGCAGCGGCAAAACTCGCTAGGGGGGTCACTCACAGTATTAGGTTGGTACAAAAATAATGCGCGTTTTTCGATGCATCCTCTTCGGTGCAGAAGATTTCCTGTTGTCGTCACAAACAATATGAGAAATTGTATACCTCCTTGTAGCGATATCCATCGCCTTTCCAATGGCTTTGTCCGTTTTCAACGAAATCCACACCTATACGTAATTTTTATTTTCGGAACGAAAGGTGCCTAAACAGAATTTTTGCCGATTTCACTTTTGCGAACCAACACCTTGCGACATCGCAGCAGAAGCTGCTTGGAATACCACAGTAGTTAGGCCAGTAGCGTGAGCGAATACCTACCGCGAGGCTGCTGTCGATCTTTTCGAAGTGATGAGTCCTGCTTCGAAAGTGAGGAAGGTCGCGTGAAGTTTTCTCGGGTTGCTGACCATCAAGTGGTGCAAGAATTAAAGAGAACCCATTCAAAACAACATGTTCGGTTTCTCAGAGTCTCATCGGTAATTGTCGTCAGACCTCTCCTTCTTTTGATAAGAATGGGAGGACGAAAAGCTCGACGACTGGGTGCGACGCTATCTGAACGAGTACCAATTTGATCTTCGTTGGGAGGTCTGCTTCGCGTCCTTGCAGTGAAGAAATTTCGACCAAATTCTGGAACGTTTAGTGATGCATGGTAAAGAATAGACCCTCTGCGACAATGTAAAGTTCCTTGCTCAACAACTGGGAGAGGAAGGCGAACCGAAACACTGCCACAAACTAAAACAACACTAAATTAAAGTCACGACGAATTTTTGGTGGTCTTATGCAGAAATCATTTGTAACAGCTCGTTGAATACCTCACAGCTAAAAAGCACTGCTAGCATATTAACGAAATGAGCCGGAAATCCCACTGTGTGAGCCCGGCATCTTCCAATAAAATGGATTCTGTACTCCTACGCAGTACCGTCCAGCTACATGTCGCACATCAGAAGCTCCACAGGTTGGAACAATTGGGCCAAGAAGCTCTGCCTGATACACTATAATCAGCAATCCTCTCGCTCACTGATTACTACTTCCTGGAGCACCTGAACATCTTCGTCCAGGAGAATTTCTTCGAGGACTGAAGTGACACCAAAATTGACTTCCTGGTTTTCGTCGATCCTAGAAGGCCCCGTTTGAAGTGTGAAGTGGTCACTGGACAGCTATTTTATTGCTAAAGGTTTGCGGATTTTAACTGTTCTAAGCTTGGTTAAAAACATTAGTTTTGAACCAAGATATGGGCTTAGGAATTTAGGGGTTGAAAACGCGCATTATTTTCGCACCAACCTAATATTTCGCCGCGNGGGCCAAGATAGGATCGCTCATGGTCCACGGGGATTTCTCCCTACCACCATCCGCCACGCGGTGGACGCGCTCGGTAGCTAGAGTGATTCGATAGCCCCGAGCACTACGACGCTTCGTAATGACAATTCCGAAATGCCCTGTGTTTAGCGCGGGAGTGTCTTAGTCGCGGATTTATGCATGAATACCCAAGTATCGTCGCGTGTGAGGCGTATTATACCGAGAGAATGTTAATCGACTAATGCAATTTCTTCAAGGAAAAACTGATCATACGGGACGATTTCTTTGCTCGCCAGCGGATTTCTGAAGTCGGAAAAAGGTTGCTGTCAATACCCAAATCTTCGCTCAATTTTCTTCGACAGCTATTGGCAACAACAGATTTCTGTTCCAGGTGCAAAAAATGCGAAATCATCGACTATGTTCCGTCGTTGGTGGATCGGCACGGACATTACTTGGGCTATGATCCCGAAACTAATCTCATGTACCTTGACGGAGTTCATCATTTCAACAGATTCGGAAAGAAACGTATTCAGTTGATATTCGATCAACTTGGAAAGGATTTTCGAAAGAGTAATTTGTATAAACACGACGATTTTAAAAGAAAATACAATAAAAACACCTAAAAATTGAGATACAAGGCGTGGATCTGACATCAAGCAGTCCTTAGTACCACTCTTTCATAGCCATTTATGCAATACCCCCGTCCTGAAAACGTATTCCGAACTTCATTGAGCCAGTAACGCCCGACCCATCATAGATCTTCACTACGAAGATCTCCGTGAATCTGGCCTTTAAATCGGTTCAAAAGGCGAGAAACATCAAAAGAAATAAGAACACATCTTTCAAAACATTCAAAATCGAAAACAAATTGAAGGTTGCACTCTATGCAGGCGTTTCAAAAAAAGCAATGCGGATGAACTTCATATTAGGCTCTTTGAACGACCTTCTGTGAAGTAAAAAAAAACAGTTCCTGTCGAATCCGGGCTAGGAGGTCTGGAACTTGCTGTCTGTTATCGTTTCGTGCGTTCTATCCACTGTTTGTTTTCTTGTAAAAAGCTTTTCGTGCAATTGTTCTGTGTCTCGCTTGTAACTTATGAATCTGGAGAAGCTTAATTGATTGTGCTAATGGATAGCGGCGATAGAGCGGTTGCTGATTTCGTGTCGGAAACCGTTGCGCGGCAGCTGAACGGGATAGCGCCTCCTAGTGAGAATTTCGAAACTCATTCATTCTACTGTCGTCTCTCGTCACGCATGGCCTCTCCCTCTTGTGATTCGCTTCATTCTGGACCTATTTTATTTCACCGCGAGGCCCGCCGCTGCTCTCCATCAGCCTCAGCTGGTTACTTCTCCTTTGTCCTTTTTTTTGTGTTTCCAATTGTTTTTTTTTTTCGTTTAGTATTTTCCTAGTGTTTTTGTCCTATTTCAAAGATAAATTTGCTATGTCTTATTGTGCTCTTCGTCAGCCTCAGCTGGTTACTTCTCCTTTGTCCTTTTTTGTGTTTCCAATTGTTTTGTTTTTAGTTTTTCCGTTTGGTATTCTCCTAGTGTTTTTGTCCTATTTTAAAGATAAATTTGCTATGTCTTATTGTGTAGTGAGTGGATCAAAGGCTTAATTCTTTCCATTTCTGTCACATTTTTCGTTTGGGTTTATACATCATCATGAGTTGGGGCGAGGCGGGCCCAATCGTGTGATAGTTCACTCTTACACAGTAAATCAAATCACTTTGGATTCACCAGATTTTTTGTTGTTCAGCCTCTGCTTAGTTGCTCTGCCTCACGCCGCCATCCCACGTATAACTATCTGTTCATCATAGGGCTGTATCATAATTTACAAACTTTGCTGTATAATTGACTTTCAAACATTTAAGAGCTTATGATCTTACAAATAAAATAAAATCGTTATGGTGGAAAAAAGGCTGGACATACAGGGTATGCGTGGTTATGCTATCTTGATGGTAGTACTTTATCACTTTTTCCCAACGTACTTCCCAAATGGATACATTGGAGTTGATGCGTAGGTTTTGGCTCCATTATGGGCTGGGTCAATAGACATGCATTGTGAACACATGCATATACATGCATTGTGAACAAAATCGAACGAGGATCGCACCATAGTTCCTGAAAGCGGGGTGGAAAAGTTTCCACTTTTCAGGTTTTTCGTAATATCTGGTTTCCTTATCGCTATGATTCTCACTAGGGATGAGAAAATGAATGCTAGTGTACTATTGACTTTTTACTATAGAAGGTGAGTGCATACATATCGAGTGGAACTGCTGACAGACTGGTATAAACGTATACAATAGCAAAGTGACATGAAATAAGCGCCAAACCACAGCAATGCACTACAGGGTGGTCCACATAAAGTGTGACGGGCTAAAGAAAATCAATTTTTGGTCACTTATATTGCTTTTTTGTGCTTTTTCATTGTGTTATCCGTTTCTGCCGTGTTTTTAGCCCTATAGGAGCCAGTGTTATCCGCTGTTTTTGGAAAAAGATGGCATCGCTTGCGGATCACACTGCAGTAACCGCCATGCACAAACGCGGGTCGTCAGTCTCCGAGATCTCGAAGACGCTCAAACTACATCGGAAGGAAGAACATCGGGTCATAAGCCGTTTCGCAGGATCTGGAAGGATTGAAAGTCGTCCGAGAGGGAGACCTGATCGAACTGCGAGGACCCCTGCCTGACGAAACGCCGCCAAAAGCGAACTGCGCCGAAATCCTGAAAGAAGCATTGCACAGTTGGCCAAGAATCGCAGAATAAGCCGGTCAACCTGCGAAGACTGATCAGAGATGATCTCGAGTTATGTCCTACAAATTCGTCAAGTGGCGACGCCTCACAGACGAAATGAAGGCCTCCGAATTGGGAAAATGCAGAAAGGTGACGACCCTTGCGCGCCGTGACAAGCTCGGCCGAATTCCCTTCACAGACGAGAAGATATTCACTCCGGAATGCGTAGAATCAGCGGGAACTTTAGTTGAAGGAATCTCCAAGAGCCGTCGAAATGAAAAAAACGCTCTTCAGACAATCCGTGATGGTGTGGGGTGGAATATCCGATTTGGGCAAGGCTAAGCTGGTTTTTGTCCAACAAGGAGTTGAAATTTATGCCGAACTTCATTTGAAACAGATCTTGGAGTATGCGATGATTTCTTGGACCGAATAGAATGCTATGAATATCGAGTGGGCCTTCCACCAAGATTGGGCACCTGCTCACGGCGAAAAGAAGGCACTGGAGTGCTGTGGGACCAATCTTGCGTGTTTCTGGACAAAGAATGTTTGGCTATCAAACTAACCCGATCTCAGCTCTCTGGATTTTGCTGTCTAATCTATCTTGGAGGAAAAAGTCTGCTCTTTCAAACACAAGTCATTAGATTCGCTGAAGACAGCCCAGGTGGTTGCTTGAGACCGAATTTCGCCGGAAATGGTAGCGCGCATTCGCAAGAATTTGCGGGAGAGATCGGATGCTTGTATCAAAGCTAAAGGAGATCATTTCGAATGTGCTCAGAGATATGTTATAGAGAATTTTTTTGTCATTCTAATAAATGGAAATAGTCCTCATTTGGTTTGATTTGTGTAAAGTTATGGGTAGTTTTTCCCGTCACACTTCATGTGGGCCACCCTGTATATTCCATTCCCTGATCATGGTTTGGTTAAGAAATACCGCAAAACAACTCCCCTCCATAAATTCATACAAATCGTCTGAATGTAGCGTGCGGTAACATGATCGAACAGAGAGGCCGTCTTATGGCAAAAAGCAATGGTTGGCATCAGAAAAAAACCTGTATATGTTTTCCCTAGAAAGAGTCTGTAGTGTTATTAGGTGCGTGCAAAAGTTTAGGGGCAGCTGGTGGCAGTCCACCACTTATGTCATTTTTTTTGCTTTTGCTTGCGATATCCCGATATGGTTTTCATGTATGCTTGTAGACTGTGATCCGAGCAAAATATGACATCTGCTACCCATGTCACATTTGGCCCGCATCTGTGTCACAGCGCTGTCGATTTTAGATATAAAACTAATGTTATGCGCAGTCAGTGAATTTGTGGATTTTTGCTTTATGAATTAGAATCTAGGTGATCTGCAAAGGACACAACCCACACCATCAATACTGTGTTTGCGTAGGGTATCCTCTTCAAAATGCCAGAAGCTCGGGATCTTGATAAATTTGAGTGGAGATAAGACCTTGGAAAATGCTTCGTGAGCGCAACGCTCATCCAACCTTCACAAAGACATCCGAAAGGAGCAGGTTGAATCAGACCCAACGTAAAGTGAGCAGCACATTAAGGAGAAATCAGCCAACCATTGTCCGTCACTTGTGCCGAATTGGTAAAGAGGGGAAGATGAGTAAATTGATTTTGAGCGTGCTGAGTGAAGAACACCAACGTCCACACTGGCGAGTCTACAAATATCTGATCTACAGATATTCTAACAAGCCGTTTCCCAAATGGATTGCTATTGTTGATGGAAAATTGGTCATGCGCAAGAATAGGAAGTGGTCGACCCTGCATACAGACTCAATTGAACTACCCAAAAAGTGGGCAAGCCATCACTATACCCATGAAAAACTTCTCTGTCCATTATTGGTCCATAATCTGAGTCACCTACAACGAAATTTCCCCAAACCCATGCATTGTAAGTATGTGTTGTTCCGGTTTTGTTCCCGGAGGAATCAAGTGCCGGTCTTTTGAGTATAAACATGTCAAATTTTAGGTTTCTGCAGAGATTTTTCCGTGCTGCGTTGGCAACACAGAGATGCCAGTACTTTTTGATTTGAATAAAATCGTTGACAATTGGCAGAGTTTTGGTGTTTTAAAAAGTCAGGTGCAACTGTCCCGGAACTTTTGCACGCACCCAATATAATGATGAAAAGTCCAGTTGAGGGAACGACAAAACAGTAGAGTGTGAATAAAAAAATAGCTTTCGTATTGGACATCGTTAGAAGGTCTGGAAGTTTCTCTAAGATTTTCTCGTGAATTCGCAAGCAAAAGATGGTCTGAATCTCTATAATGTTTTCTACTAGTTTCATCATTTTAGGATCAAGCGCATCATGCCTTTATACTATCTCGTCATAATCGGTATACAATTAACTCTTTTGTCACTACTGCCTAGCACCTATCTGAAAATAAACCAGGAGAGTTGTTGGAGATCGATAGCCCTTATTTCAAACATAAAACAGCAAGGGATTGATCAGGAGTATGAGAAAATGGTTTGTTTATACTGAGCTGTAAAGAGCACCTGGTCCCTGAAATGTACATAACATGCAAACCATATTGAAGATATCAGTACTACACTACAAAGTAACGTTTTTGTAGCTGTTAGGTGCTGAAGATCTTTTCACTCACACATGGTCCCTTTCTGTTGAAATGCAATGGTATCTTCTTGCTCCCTTTGTATTTCTTGCTTTGAGACTGGTAGCGGAATGGGAAAAACTTGTTTGTGTGGGTAAGCTGCGCTCCTTTTGTACCACTGCAAAACTTAAAGAAAACTGCAGAATTTCTGAAAAGTATTTTAGGGGTGTTATTCTGCTCGTTGACTTTCTATTTTTACACTGACGATATGACAGCATTCCACAGCGTTTTTGCAAGAATGTGGCAATTTTCATGCGGAGTGATTGCGTTCCTTGCCTTAGAACATAAGGTCTTCATTTTTTGCACTTCTCTTTTTGAATGAACACCACAGTTGTCTTAGGTAGCCGCTATACTCCTCGAGGAGTATAGCACCGCGATTCGCCGTCGCTGGCGACGGCGGCCGCCGGTCGCTAATGTTGGCGACGGCGGATCGCCAACATCGGCGATCGATTGCGAAATACTACAATCGATAGGCGCCGTTGCAACAGTCGCCAACATTGGCGACGGTCGGTCGCCAACATTGGCGATCGCCCGTCGCCAACATTTGCGACGGCGGCCGCCGATGTTGGCGGCCGCTGCCGCCGGCGACGGCGGCCGCCGCGACGCCCCGCCCACAATCGATGCGCACCGGCCTCACAGTCGCCAGCGACGGCGAATCGCGGTGCTATACTCCTCGAGGACTATAGCGGCAGTGTAAACTATAGGATCGAAACCAAGATAATGTTATAGACAGGAGGTATAGGTTACTCTCCCTTGCGTAATTCAAAGGATGTGAAGGCAAAGAGTGCTTAGATGTAATAATTTTGTTGCTAACAACTGTAAACTAATTAAGGGAAATTCCATCACGCCTCCAGGAAACTATGAATGTGTGAAGGAAGAAGACGAAGAAGAAATGGGTTAGATCCTTTCATTTCTTTCGATTCGCGAATCTTTCATTCACTTTCCATAAAAAGGCAGAACAAAAAAATAGGCAATTCAAAAAAATTTCGAAGTATTGGGCTTATCAGGTAGTTCAGCGGCATCTCGCCCTTGGATTTCCAAAATAACTTGATGGATAGGTTATTGACTGAATGAGGCCGCTGCTGTTTAATGAATTATGATGTTTCTTCTGCCAGGTGGTATCATTTTGTTTTCCACTCCCCCTAGGACGCAAGCTCGTGGACGTTCAAAGTGACTATTCCTTCTTAGGCCCAACACGTTGCACTTATTGATTGTTACCCTGAGAAGAGCGGCCCAGAAGATTAGGCCGGCTTTCTTAGCTATAAATCGAACAGCAGAGGATAAAATTGAAATCCCTTTCACCTCATCATTCACGTGTTCATTTCTTGACGCAAATGTGGTGTCTTGACGAGAAACAACGCGAAGTGGAGATGGCGAAAATCACGAACTGTTATCAAGCGGAAATCGACCGGATAAAGATAACCTTCAGTGAAACGAGTGGATTTGCACATCCATGCATATGTTTTTATGGAATAGCAGATTCTCAAATCCACTGTAACATATCCGCTAGAGCATGTTTATCCAACTGGATAAAATATATTGGATACGGGCCCAGTTTACGTAAGGCCGACCTTGCAGATCAAGTAAGCTTTGTAGAGATACCACCACCTAATCTCAAGACTTGAATAGTTCATGATCTCCTTTATGATCGTCTGTTTGTAACATTCCACTACGCAATATGCTCATTCAGCAAAGATGGGGCTGCACGGTCTCGAGTAATGTGTATCTTTTCACCTGCTTTGGAAGTGGGGCTCAGTATATAGGGGAAACCGGACATTCATCCTCCAAATCGCGTCAAGGATCTAGACAGCATGACCCGATCCAGAATATTAACACCTCTTGGTGCCCATTGCAGACATAGTCATGAAAACAGTTCATTTGTCTCAGCAGGCACGATCTTGTTGAAGAAACCTGGAATCGTAGCTCGCAGAACATTGGGAAGCGCTTTGGATAATCGCTAGAAAGTCATCGCGGCTAAACGGCTAGCTAGTGAGCGTAAGCGGGTTTAGCTTCTCTCATCTCATTTTGGATCTGTTCTCCTGTTGAAATAGAAATCAAGAAAGACAGAATCTAGGTTTTAGCCAAAGACATGAAACTACTGCCGAGCATCAGTTGAGAAAAATAGGGGCTACGAGATCTTGTAGAGCATGAGTACCTACTGAATTTTCACACACCGGTTTTGGGGCTTGAACTAGACCGGAAGTGTGGTCTCCTTGACGCCCCCGGGTCTCGGACCCTTTTATCAGTAGTTCCCAAGGAGACATCAAAACTTGTCTAAACTACAAAGAGAGGCAAGGAAGAGCGAGAGGGTGAATACCGTGATACCAAATGTGATAAAGAATGACAAAGGTGGTACAATGAGTAAGGAAGAATCACTGTCGCCCTATATACTCCATGTATAAGGTCACCATCAATTGTGTTTCAATGCGACCCGCCTATATGGATTCAAATATCCACCTGCACTGCAAGCAACCGAGATCTTATAAGATGTATCACTGGGAAATGAATTGCACTACCAAAACCGTATTTTTTAATTATGAATTGTCTACGAATTAGGACAGAACACAATTTCTTAACAACCATAATTGGAGTCCACCTATTGCTAACGCACACCATACATAACTTCATAAGTCTACTACTAAATAATTCATATTTTCTACAAATCCTGCTAATTATTTCTGCAATAAAAGTATTAATGACAATCTGCTTAGGAACGTTTGACGTACAGTTAGGATACTTAAAAAACATTGAAGTTGCAATCATCGGTCTCATTAAACAGGCTATAACTAACCAGTCTGGCCGTCCGGCTGACGCCGGACTTCCAGACTTTTCCTCATGCTCGCTTCGCTCGCATGACTTTACCTTGCATTCATCCTAATAGAATTATGGTCATGCAAATTTTTGCTCCGTTTCCCCTAAATGCCTCTCCCATAAAAAAGGAACTGATCAAAGAGAACTACTTGCGTCTTTCAGAACAACTTCATCATTCTCTCGAGTGAAATAGCTTATTTGTAGCTATATGTAACCGATTCAACCTGGAATGAACACGGGAAATGATTTATCATTTTTTGTTTGTTTTCGCTGATCCATTGATAACAATCAACTTCAACATATAAGAGGACGGTGCGGTGTGCTTAGACACTAATGAGGATAGAACATGCAGGAGGGGACGTGAGGTGGGCAGAATGACATGGGTGGTATAATAGTCCCTGCTGAGGCTGGCATTTGGTACTTTCCCACTGTATTTACGCGCCACAGGACAATTAGAACAAAGATAGACCTGACTAAGAGCATTTTCCAGCAACTTTGCACGGACACACCTCTTCTCCACTTGCCGGCCCGTTCGCAGACGTTTCCCCACTTTTCGACGCCGGCGCATGCTTGTCACAACGGTGGACCCGTTCCCCCCCCCACTTTGGACGGCGGCGTACCCTTATCATATCGCCGGATCCACCTCCCCCCACTTTGCTTGCCGGCGCACCCTTATCATATCGCTGGACCCCCCTCCCCCCACTTCGGAAGCCGGCGCACCCTTATCATATCGCTGGACCCACCTCACCCCACTTTTGGCGCCGGCGCACCCTTATCATATCGCCGGACCCACCTCACCCCACTTCAGGCGCCGGCGCACCTTTATCATATCGCCGGACCCACCTCTCCCCACTTTGCTTGCCGGCACACCCTTATCACATCGCTGGACCCACCTTCCCCACTTTTGGCGCCGGCGCACCCTTATCATATCGCTGGACCCATCTTCCCCCACTTTGCTTGCCGGCACACCCTTATCACATCGCTGGACCCACCTTCCCCACTTTTGGCGCCGGCGCACCCTTATCATATCGCTGGACCCATCTTCCCCCACTTTGCTTGCCGGCACACCCTTATCACATCGCTGGACCCACCTTCCCCACTTTTGGCGCCGGCGCACCCTTATCATATCGCTGGACCCATCTTCCCCCACTTTGCTTGCCGGCACACCCTTATCACATCGCTGGACCCACCTTCCCCACTTTTGGCGCCGGCGCACCCTTATCATATCGCTGGACCCATCTTCCCCCACTTTGCTTGCCGGCACACCCTTATCACATCGCTGGACCCACCTTCCCCACTTTTGGCGCCGGCGCACCCTTATCATATCGCTGGACCCATCTTCCCCCACTTTGCTTGCCGGCACACCCTTATCACATCGCTGGACCCACCTTCCCCACTTTTGGCGCCGGCGCACCCTTATCATATCGCTGGACCCATCTTCCCCCACTTTGCTTGCCGGCACACCCTTATCACATCGCTGGACCCACCTTCCCCACTTTTGGCGCCGGCGCACCCTTATCATATCGCTGGACCCATCTTCCCCCACTTTGCTTGCCGGCACACCCTTATCACATCGCTGGACCCACCTTCCCCACTTTTGGCGCCGGCGCACCCTTATCATATCGCTGGACCCATCTTCCCCCACTTTGCTTGCCGGCACACCCTTATCACATCGCTGGACCCACCTTCCCCACTTTTGGCGCCGGCGCACCCTTATCATATCGCTGGACCCACCTTCCCCCACTTTTGGCGCCGGCGCACCCTTATCATATCGCCGGACCCACCTCCCCCCACTTTGCACGCCGGCGCACCCTTATCACATCGCTTGACCCACCTTCCCCCACTTTTGGCGCCGGCGCACCCTTACCACAGCAGCGGACCCGTCTCTCCCACTTTGGACGCCGGCGCATCCTTATCACAGCAGCGGACCCGTCTCTCCCCACTTTGGACGCCGGCGCATCCTTATCACAGCAACGGACCCGTCTTTCCCCACTTCAGGCGCCGGCGCATCCTTATCACAACGACGGACCCGTCTCCTTGCGCCTATCCACTCTTGGATGCCAACGCCCTTATTGTCCGTACCTGTTCCTTGTTCTCTCCCCGATTACTCGAGTCGACTGCATCTCACCATACCCGTCCCCATTCTCAGAAATGATCGATATCAGAAGAATACGGTATGCAATCACTACCACTGACCAATCAGGGAATTTCGTTTCACACACACACACGTGACACACAGACTAAGCCCGTTATTATAAGTCATGATTTCCCCCCTGTTTGTTGGAAAACTAAGATCTAAGAAGTTGGTTTCATGTAAGTTGGGATTGGTTCTCTCTATAGAAAGAGATGGACGGAAAATTTCCTTGAGGCTGTTCTCACAACCCAATACTATGTCTACCGTAGGAAACCACCATCTGTCATGATTGCAGTTAGGTGACTTATTAAAAAATTAGTGATCTGATTAGTCACGAATAAAGTTGATTGAAGAAACGATTAAAAGACAAAACTCTTCAGATAACAGAGTGCAACACTATGGATATCTTTTCGCAGCTGCCCCCGGTTTCATTTGGATTCCTTGCCCTAAACATTGGCTTCGAATCGCTACCACAGTGTCGTTTGCAGCTCTGATTCATTTTGGAAGCAGCTATCAGGTCTCCGCTTGCATTACTACTTCTCACAGTGTAAATACCAAGCAGTCACGTAAACGTACAGGTAGTCACATTTTCGAACCGATTTGTTGTATATGTGGGAGACATATCATATGCATTGTATCTGATCCACTGGCCTGTATACGTCGTCGTGAATAGTTATTCTTGGAACCCACTAACTGGTAAGTTGATTCAGAATTTTTCATGATGTAGGTTATAGAGGCCATGGGTGGCTGAGGTGGTAGCTTCCTCGAAAACACAGAGTGTTGCCTATGCAGGTCTCCTCAAACCCTCCACCATTCACGAAAAACCGATGAAGAACGCTACAATGTACGAGAAGAACCCGTTGAGAGAAGTCCAAACCGGACTGAATGTAACGAATTCATGTTGAACTATGAATTCAAGAAACGCATGAAATTTCGCAGCTTAGCACCATAAGGCAGCCCTGCACTATTTTTTTTAAAGAAAAGCTAACGAAAAACAGTCCAAAGGTAATGGTACTGCATGAGTGAAACTGACGAATTGCATCCGGAAAAACGTATTTATTTGTTTAAAACACTTACAGAAGAGCCGAAAAATGCAGGACTAGATGCTATCATAGTTCCATCTGTAACCTACAAGCCCCCATTGGTTCAATTTTAAGGAGAACACAAACAAAGGATAAGCGAGGAGAACGTTTTAACATCAAACGAGCATATGAACACTTGCACTGAAAAGCTAAATATGAAATTTTACGAACCCGATTATCAGTATGACCGTTTACAGCAGGTGATTGACTGCGGAGAGTGCCACTACCTACCGGTTGAAAATGGGTTGACTAGTGGGCAATCGGATGTTAGGTCTCCAGAAGAGCAATGAAAGATGAACAAGAACATTCGAAAACTTGAAAAAATCGAAAAAAATCGCAGCATACCATTCTATGAGGAAATCTTCCTTGGAACGCTTTAATGGAAAAGAAAAAAAAATAAATTGCAGCTGTCCACAAGAGGGGAAGCACCTCAACAAACGTAATCATAGTTGAGTAAATGCATGGAACTTTTCAGATTACCTCGCAATGATAACCATTTCTCTTATTCTGGCAAACGCTATTCACTACCTATTTGAGCGTCAATATCAGCAATGGTCTCGAAACTCCATTTCTGCAGTTGTTATTATTTTGATGGCAACATCTATGGCTTTGTTCCACAAGCTTACTATTAGCATGGATTATATGAAAGAACAAAAATTCGACTTAGCTAACATAAATATAAACGATTCTGCATGGAACATGAGTATGTCGACTTTATAACCCTTTCTTAACTATACGACTCTTTCGGTGAATTCCATTTACAGAGTTTTCATGAACTCTAGTTAACGGAGATAGCTCCGAAACGTTGGCCGTTCTAAATAAAGTGACTACAAATCTCGCGGGCAGTTCAAGATAAAACAACACGGATATCACATCTATCTGCTTTGCGCATCCTCATGGGCACCGTCTTAGCTCGAAATCGTTTCTGAGATTTCCGCATGGAAATAATCTTCAATAACTGACGCTCAGAATGGTTTATCTGATTTTGTTCGAAACTCCTACAAAGACCTGTTTCCGAACCGCAATATTGGGGGCCTGTGGGCAAAGCCAAGGCGGGATCACAGGGTATCCTAACCATGTACTCCCTTGCTCGTCGCACATGAAACGCAGTTTCGCCTCCTTTAGAGAGTGGGTGAAGAACTCTCACAAAAAGCACCGCTCTCAGATCTGCCCGTAGGCTCGCCAAGGATTGGAGCGAGACAACGGGGCTTTTTTGGCATTATTGAAAGGAGTCACATGTCACTGTGATCAACAGCTCTAGTAAACCCCTTTTGTGTGAAAACCTCGGAAATGATCCTGAGGTGGGACGGTGTCTTTAAGGATTTCTGGAGTTATGCCAGACAAGAAACAAGTGTGACGCCTTACCAGTCTCTTCTTCAGATGACAGTATCTGTGAATCCAGCGATATAAGCACATAACTGTCAATTTCAGCACTTACGCGGTATGCTACGGAGTCAGTCAATATAAGAGATTGGCAAATAGGAAATTTCTGCCAAGAAGACTTAAAATTCCGTGAGGGATTGCATCGTCGGCGATGCTGCTCAGCAACGGTACATTAACTCTGAGACTTCATTTTTTGCCTTCAGTGTTAATTTCGGAGTGTTTTTAAGTCAATTTTTTTCTGAAAAAAAAATTCATGTGCTATAGATTTAGTATCAACTAACGTTTTTGAAAATATATTTCACTTGAGGGATGAAGAAATATGATCTGAAATTAGAAGAAATCATGAAAATCAAAAGCGATGGGAGTCGAAATTATCAAGAAACCCTTCCAACGCTGAAATAATTCAACATCAACTTCTGATTTAATTCGAAAATAACCTATTTTGTAGAATGGAACAGGCACTTATAGAATACTAGTGATTGGCAACAGCTTTGCTTGTAATCAAGGTGACCTCGTCTATAATGCATTTCGGAAATACGTCAGCCGATTTATGATTGTAGCTCATGCAGGTGAGATAAATTGAATTATAGGGAGGAACATAAGTTATTTTACCTCATTTGCTGGCTCATTTCTCACCTACAGTTATATATTTTTTGCTGCCTTAAATCTTATTCAGCAGTACTGGATGCGAACCACTTTTTGATCACGGGCATTCCTTGGAAAGTTTAGATTGTGCTGAAAAAATAAAGGCACCACCCAAATAGATGTTTGCACCTAAGATGCAAACTGCTCCGAACCAGATCTCCTGTAGAACCGATATTTCGCTCGGAAATACTTTGACCCTCTCTCTATTTAGCTGAAAAAAAAAACTGGGTAAAGCACGAGCTCATTGCGGAGAAATAATTCAGCACACGGGGTACAGTAACTTATGCCTCCCTATGTGAGAAACGTTTCAGATAAGTCCGTACAAACTGAGCCATTTCACAGGATGTGAATTCATGACTGGAACGGATTCGTCTTACTGTCTTCGCGGTGATTTCAACCACACTGCAGTTTTGCAAAGAACCAAACCTGATATTGTTTTCGTAATGAGTAGGTATGTGTTCTAGGCTGAGTACCCTTAAGTTGATTTTCTACACTATTAATTTCGAGAAACGTGTTGCAAAACGATCGATTATCTCTCTTGAAAAAAAAAACATGAATGTCTTGCTTCTTTTCGCTTATGTCTGTTTTTGTTTTCATTCCCTTTTTCGATTTTATCCACTGCATATTTTCAGTTCATGTTTTGGCGCGCTCAAGGGGTGCATTTGAATAAAATATAGTGGAACAAAACAAAAATGTTAAAAATTTGAGCCGCACACGAGGTTGTTATAGTAATCAGTTTATTGGCTGACGTTTCGGCGACGTCGCTTTCGTCAGAGCCTGAAAGAGTCAAGTCAATTCAGGAGAATACTCGGGCAAACGCCTCCTCAATCATGCTTCGAATTCGAGGCCGTGCGCTGAAACCACTAGTTAACCCACAGTGAATTCGACCACTAACCTCACACCTCCAGCGGCGGATGGCCGCACACGTCTGGACTTGTCAATAGAGTGAGGCTTTCTACCAGAAGTCATATCTCATGTTGGAGGTTACATGTTAGAGCGAACTTGGAAAGTTTGGTCACGCTTGTAGGGTTATCACCAAGCAATCTAAAGCACCAGCTGATTCGAAACCGCATCTCCGACCGTCTATGCGTAACGTCCGATTGTGCGGTTTGCCCGTTCGGCAGAGAAGGGGACTGCATGAGATCCTGTGTCAACATATCATGTGATCAAATGCAGAGAATGTGGTGACGAGTACGTTGGTGAAACGGCACCGCCACTCTGTGTTAGAGTCGAAGAACACCTTGAGGGGAAATCAAGTTACCATTTGTCCATCCCTCTAGGTCGTCACCGAGCACAGGCCCATAACGGCGTCGACTGTGAAGTACAAGTCACAATCCTTGCCGGTGAAAGTAAAATCTCTACCCGCAAAACTCTCGAATTGTTTTGGACTCACAGCAAAAATCGTAAAATGAATCGCAGAGAAGAGTGCCCCACCATCACCAGTGAATCTCGTCCATATCTCGCAGCATGAAACATCTAACATGAGATATGACTTCTGGTAGAAAGCGTCACTCTATTGACAAGTCCAGACGTGTGCGGTCGTCACACAAACGCCATCCGGCCGTTGGAGGTGTGAGGTTGGTGGTCGAATTCACTGTGGGTTAACTAGTGGTTTCAGTGCACGGCCTGGAACTCGAAGCATGATTGAGGAGGCGTTTGCCCGAGTATTCTCCTGAATTGACTTGACTCTTTCAGGCTCTGACGGAGGCGACGACGCCGAAACGTCAGCCAATAAACTGATTACTATAATAACTTCGTGTGTGGCTCAAATTACTAACATTTTTGTTTTATTTCATTTCATTCAGGGCGCGTGTGGCGCAGTGGTAAGAGGCTCGCTGCGCACGCACACGGTCGATGGTTCGATCCCGCGCCCGTGGCCAACCAAGCCATCCATCCCTTCGGGGTCGGTAAATTGGTACCAAAGGAGTCTGGGAGGATGAAGCACTGACTTGGTTCATCGGATGCCCCCCTTAAGTCACTGTATAGGGCACATACGCCTCAACGATGTTCAGATGAAGTCGAATATGTGCCGCATCCCACGTGTCGGGATTGATCAACGCCAAACACTTTATCCTTTATTCACTTCATTTTATTCAAATGCACCCCAAGAGCATGCTAAAACATGAACTAAAAATATGTAGTAGATAAAATCGAACAAGGAAATGAAAACAAAAACAGACATAAGCGAAAAGAAGCAAAACGTGTAGGATACTCATGTTTTTTTCTTCCATGGGAGATAGTCGGACATGGGAAAAATGTTAGTGTTCCACAGTTTTTCTGTTGATGTTTCCCGTGGTTTTTTAAACTGTTTCCAGATATTTCGCAGCCAAGGCATGGTTCAACACCACAAGACCGATCTCTGAAGATGGAATATTCCAAGACTTCATGATCAATATGAACGAACTGGAACGAATTACCAACAAAGTACTTTGAACACTCCCACTTTTTGACGCATGCACTTGGAAATGGTGCATAAAAACTGATTAAGGTGTACCTGCTGCAAGCGCTACCGTCCTGTGTTAAGGGTTGTGAATATAAAGCGTTTATGTTCACCAAGAATGGGAGACCTCTTAGAGATATCAAGGTGAGTTACGTTTTTCACACACATCAAACAGAGTCACTCAGAAAATATGCTGCACTGACTGCGGTCCTTATTAAGGAAATTGCTGCTTAAGCATTCAGCAGAACAAGAATGTCATGGCGTTTTACGCAGATTCAAGTGTTTAGCTAGCAATATTTTTAGACCATAGGTCACCTGCTCCCAACAGTTACTAGCAAATAGTTACTTTGTAAAGGTAGTTTAACCTTAATGTTTTTTTTTTCAGGATGGTCTGATTGAAAGAGATGAGTTCTACGCAAGGCAGCGTATTTTAGAAGTAGGAAAAAGGTAAGTTTTTGCGTAATTATTTCTTCATAGCGCAGTAATACATATAATATTCCACAAGAGGAGACAGTTTTGGATCTTTCTCCCTCTATACTATCACCCCGATTTAGGTGCTCAAAGTGTGAAATAATCGACTATTATCCGCTGCTTCTGGATGAGAATGAAGATTATCTCTGCTATGACTCTAGGACTAATATAATGCTTTTTGACGACTCCAACCACTTGAATATATTCGGAAAAGAGCGTATTCGGAATATGTTCGACCATTTATCAGAGAAGTTCGGGAAGGAGATTTCACACATCTAACGTATCAGATGCGAGATGTGATTACCAGTGGCGGACGCAGGGGGGGGGTAAGCATCCAAAATGAAAAAAGGCAACTTCAACATCATGGTATAAGC
>JARK01001490.1:442661-463879 GCA_000688135.1 Ancylostoma ceylanicum | reverse complement strand
CCCACTTTCTGCGTCCGCCACTGGTGACTACCGATTCAGCCGTACCTGCGTACTCACCTTATCTTCAGTCTTACTCTATTCTGCAGTAGTAATACATGTTTGAAACTCTCCTCCGCCTCACTGTCTTGAACTTTAGTTCTTTTCTCTTCCCCGAAGCTAAGTACAATATAATATAATATAATATCTGTTATGAAGATCATAGTCGTATGTTTGTGGCGCGTGTGAAATAAAGAATAACGATATTCCATAGCATATGTATAGAGTACAACTTATAACAAAAACCGTAAATGTTGCTTCCAGTGGGGGGAAAATAACTAACGGAAATAATTACAGTGTACTCCAAACGGCCGTAGACAAGGCGTGGCACAGCGACGCGGCGTTCTTGGACAGAGACACAGAGGCTCTGCATGCTGGCTCTGGTTGTCTGCTTCTGCCGATAGCAGAGAACTAGAGTGCCATGCCGCAGCAGACAACCAGAGCCAGCATGCAAAGCCCCTGTGTCTCTGCCCAAGAACGCCGCGGCGCGATCCCGCTCCTTGTCTACAGCCGTATGGAGTTCACTGTATAACTAACATGAACGGGAAGCATCCAGATACAAATTTCAAGTAGGCGGCCTTTCTAGCATTATCGTCTCTCGTCATATCTTATTCATCATGACTTTAAACTTATTCATTGTACTCATCAACTTTGGAAGTCTCCTTGGGAACTACTGATGAGGGGCGCCAAGGAGACCACACTTCCGGTATAGTTCAAGCCCCGAAACCGGATTAGTGTGAAAATTTAAAGTTTATCTTCCTTAACCTCTTTTCGAAACCCGTTACTTTTACATATTGCTCTAGAATTGTTGTTGGTAAATTCAGCAATGCCAGATATATCGTTCATATCATACAAGCTTTTTCAATGACGTGGGCGTAGTGTGGCGCAGTGGCAAGCGGCGCACTGCCTTGATGGTTCGATCGCGCCCATGACCAACCAAGCCATCCTCCGGATTGGGTAAATTGGCACCAGAAAAAGCCGGGAGGATGATACACTGACTTGGATGCTCAGTAGTGACGTATATGTAGAGTGTCTTATTTGTGATCCAGAGCAAGCCACGACTAAAAGAATATCAGCAAAGATGGTCGTGCGGTTCGCGATAAGTTAACCCGCAGGGTAAAGCGAGGACGATAAAAGTATACAATTGGAAAATTTCATCCAATTTTTTGATTTGGCAATGCCCGCTCCTTCGAAGGCGGCTAAAAACTCCAATTTCTGTTCGCCTGTGGGCTGTGCCACGTATTCGACTTATGAAAGGCGAGAAGCCTAGGCTTTTTAGAGGTGATTTCTCATTCGCTGAATCGTGTTTTGTTCCATTACGACAAAATAATCGGGTGGCTGAAGTTTCCAGTGGTTTGAGAAAGAAGTCGACTAATCGCTAATTCTATCGCCACTCGCAATCGTCTGTGTCGCGCACCAGAAAGAGAAAAAGCAACAACTCAAGGATTTTGAATAGTTCTTATGGAAATTAAGTAGGTTACGAGTTCAAACACAAAACAGCGATAATCCACAGCATTTGGGAGCGAGGTCTTGTTTTATTTCCGGACTAACACCTTCGGCTCTGTTACTTTCTCCAAGGTTGTTCCTATTTTTGTTTGCATGACACCGTAGAGCAGAACTGGAGCGATTTTTGTTCATGCTATGCATTTCGTACTGTTTTTTTTTTCAAGTTTTGTACCATGCGTGCAGACCTAGTGAATATGAATTCGCTTTTGATACTTAAGCAATTCACGAAGAGAAACATTGGATCATCAGACAAAAAGGTGATTTCTCTGTAGTGTGATCTTTAAGATGATGGAAAGGAGGGAAGACATACAAGGATTGCGAGGATGGGCAATAGTAATGGTCGTTTTGTTCCATTTCTTCCCAAACTACTTTCCAAATGGATACATTGGTGTCGATGTGTAAGTATAGAGCCACTTAGGGCCAATTTTTCCTCGCTGATAACCTGAAGCTGTCCCTGCACTCAGTATGGGGCTAGTGCGAGCGTGGGAAGAGTGTTACAGTCAATGAAACAGTCACTACCAACTGGAACGGTGCCAAACAGTTGTCAATACTTCCCAGAGATTCCATTATTATTATAGATCGAACTGGTCGCTTCTAGAGAATAAATTAGCACGGATATGGAGCATCTCCATTGCATTTAAGCAAATGAATTGATAATAGAGTATATTCCACAATAATATACTTAATGAGACGCCAGCCACTATTATTTCTTAGGTTCTTTGTCATATCGGGATTCCTTATCGCGATGATATTGCAGAGGAATAATCGTCTCGATACTACGTCAATTCTGACATTTTACTACAGAAGGTAAGGAGGTAGAATTTCCAAAAAAATTGACCCCAACAGCAAAATCGCAATATTCACGTCAACGAGAGGGATTTTTTCCTAGAACATATAGAAAATAGTCTAAAAGAGATTTATGACCCCGCCCTTACTATAGAAAAAAACGAACACTTGTAATAAAACGGCAACATTCTTGGACTTAGAAGTCAAGATTGAATATGATAAAATAGTCACTAGGCTTTATAATAAAACAGATGCGTATAAATTCAGAGTAATAAGGTATCCCAGCTTTGAGTCAAACATACCCTCGAGCATAATCTTCAACACGTTTACAGAGTTAATTAGAACTAGTAGAACATGTAGTAGGTTTGTGGACTTTAAAGAGAGAGTCAAGGAATTGTGCATTACTTCACTGCATAATGGATGGTTCACCTCGAGTATCATTAGCATGCTACACAGGTCAATCACTAATAGATCTTTTGTGTTACGTAAATATGGGTTGGAATAAGAATACCTTGTTATTTTCATTCACAATATTAAAGCAAGTCTACAAAATAACACACCTGCCAAGTAGTCCAACCTTGTTATGTTTCAAATTTAGGTGTGGTGGCTCGGTATTTGTGAGTCTAGGTGTTGTGTGCTAGTAGGTCATGACATTAACTCCATGCAACCGCTTTGGCGGGCAAACAGAGGTATAAATAGACAGTGTAGACACCACACGGACCTTCCTGTCTGTTATATCAGTGGACTTCATTACTGCCTGTGTTCCTTCATTGTCTACGAATAGTTCCATCTTATCACACACATCTGTTTCTCTATACGTATTCTTTTGTAACTTCCTTGGAAACTACTGATGAAAGGGTTTAACACCCGGGGGCACCAAGGAAGTCACACAACCGGTCTAGTTCTTAGCCCTGAAACCGGAAAGTGTGAAATTAACTTCTTCTCTTACGATCTATTCTCACTCCTCCTTCGTTATTGATGTCTAATCTAATTGGACTTTTAAGTAGTTATTACAAATCTCATATAATAAGAGTATGCAATATAATATGTAGTTTCCGTTTCTATATAGAGAAAATGAAACTATGCCCTGCTACTAAGACGTTGATGGAGAAAAAAAAAAACGACTCGGAGCGAGTAACCCTCTTTAGACTGAACAAAAGAGCCGGTTTTTTATATCATTCTGCTGTAGGAATATTCTGCCAGCTCATGAAACACAAAATCATATCAGAAGTGATGAATACCAAGGGGACAACGCTATTCGTGATTCTCTGAGGAATCATCCGAATTTCAGGAAGCTCAAAGGATCCATAAACTTGACGCACAGTCGGTTAGAGTGTTACATGCTGGACAGAATTTCAAACGTGTGATACCCTGTAGGGCAAAATTTTAAACGGGTAGAACTTCACATACTGCACCTGCATTAGCGAGAAGTGTGATTGAAATTGTACCCAAACGATTCAGGAACAATTCAAAGTAGAATATCATTATAATAAGCGCTGACTGAGAGTGATCTACTCAAAGTTGACTCTTTGGCGCAATCTCCTTAAATGTGAGAGCGCGAGCGCATTAAAACACGGATGGCAATAATGTTCTCTCTCTCTTTAGGATAAGAAGAATACTGACTCTATACTACGTCGCAATGATTGGCATACTACTGTCTCTCATTTTCTTACTACCTTCTACGTACCACGCTGTGAATGTCGAAAGCTCTAGAAAAGCCTTACTTCTCATCACCAACACTAGAGAAGACGACGAGGAGCAAAATTACGAAAGAAAGGTACGGATGTTGTGGTTTTAGCAGTGCTTGGTAACGGCTGCCTTTGCTCCTCACATTCAACTCTCTCAGAAAGCCATGACCTATACACGTTTTGCAGCTCTCAGGTGCGGAGGATCCGTTCACTCATACGTGGTCACTTTCTGTTGAAATGCAGTGGTATTTTCTCTTTCCATTGATTCTGTTCGGACAAAAATCAATAACAAATTGCAAGAAGGCGTTTTTCTTAGGTCAGCCGTTTTGAGTGTTTTTCACCAAACTGCAGACCATCTGCGTCCTGGGTTCGCAGAAGTGGGCTAAACCTGATTTGGGAAGCAACAGAGCATATTAGATTATCAACAGATCTCCTATAGCCTACAGTGAATTCCACACGGCCGTGGACAAGGGGCGGGACCGCGGCGCGGCGTACTTGGGCAGAGACACGTGGGCTCTTCACGCTGGCTCTAGTTGTCTGCTGCTACGTGGCACTCAAGCTCTCCACTGCTTGCAGAAGCAGACAACCGGAACCAGCAAGCACAGCCCCTGTGTCTCTGCCCGAGAACGCCGCGCCGCGGTCAAGCCCCTGTCTACGGCTGTTTAGGGTTCACTATAGGTACTACTTCACGGAAAGTCACTGCGAAAAGCTACGACTGTGTCCTGACGTTTGCACCTCTATAGCGACTAAATGAGCAGTAGCGCTAAGACATCACCGGGAGTTTAATAACCTAGATAATTTTGTACATAGAAATCCACACCCAGAGATGTGGGCGCTTTGGGGAGAGCGGAGGGCGCTAAACTCGGAAAGGAGTAATCTGTCGAAAGATATCTAAATGGGTGAAAATAATGGGATGATCAGATACTACCGAAAATCTTGCTCAAAACATCATTTGTTTAGTAACAGCTCTCTTCTCTATCGCATTTTATTTGTGGATCGACGACACAGAAGCATTCTATAACGTATTTGCAAGGGTCTGGCAATTTTCTTTTGGCGTGATCGCATATTTGTGTCAAGAAAAGCAGGTATCCTTGAACTACGTAATCCGGCTTAAGCTTTCCATACTAAGTGGTGGACGTAGCGAGGTGGACGGAGAACGCGTCGCCCCTCTCTCGCTTTCTTAGGAGAATGTGTCGCCAAATTTTTCGGGAAAAAAACCGAATAACGGTTAAAAATTTTGCATCTGCATTTTCTTGATTCAATGCTAGTTGATCTTCTGGAGGACATACATTGTGGTGAAATGGTAAATTCCTCGGCTTCGTAGTAATATTATGTTAGTATAAAATGTTATAATATCGCAGTAACACCAATAGTAATATTTGAAATTTGATTTTAAATAAAAACAAGTAAATTCCTTGAGGTAGCTGTGTAATAATTGAAGACTACAATCTTACTGCTCACCACTGCAAACAAGATAAATTGCCATAAGTGAAAAAAACGTTACAATCGCTCTCAATTGTCATTGCATCAGAGTACCGCCCGCCTGCTGTGCCGCGCCGCACCACCTACGCCTATAGGTGGTGCACGGCCGGTGCAGCGTGATGCTAGGATGATTGAGAGCGACTGTGCGTACTTCATCAAAAATTATGGAGAAAGAAGAGGCAAGACAGATCCGTTTCTGAGCTTGCAGTCTTCGAATCTTTTTGTTTTCTGAGCTTGCAGTCTTCGAAATTTTTTGTATCTTACATAGTCTGAGAAGATTAAGGTACCGTCAAGGACTTCTGAGAAGGAACTCACAATGGAAGGAGGGAAAACAACAATTGAACCGACACGTTAGTTATTCTTCTCCTATATTTGTCAGCTGCTAGCATACAGGGTTGGAATTCGTAGCTCATAGCACAGCTCTCCACACAAACTTTTGGAACTTCCGCGAAACTTGTTCGGAACTTCCGCGAGGCCTGTTCGAACCTTCCGCGGAGCCTGTGCGGAACTTCCCCAAAGCTTGTTCGGTAATTCCGCGGAGCTCATTCGGAACTTCTGCGGATCTTATTCGGAACTGCCGTCGGGACACCTGCGGTAGGTCCCGAGCTAGCTCCACGAAAGTTCTGAAATTTTATCTGGGTCAGGCAAGTATGGGGCAGAAAGCAGAAACTGGGTGTGGGACGTTGTACCTGGAATGGGCGGCGCGGACGGGCTCGGATTGGCTAATTGGGTGAATTGATCATTCACAGAGCTCAGCCGCGCCGCCCTTCCAAGGTATGATGCTTTACACCAGCAAAAAGTATTTCATGAGGGATTCAGACCTGGAAGAGAAGATGAAGGGGGGTCACGAAGGGGACCTCGTGCTACCCAAATCAGATCAAACTGGTGGCATTCCAAATCGGCATGTTTTGGGGTGGATACAGAGCTTTGATATGTATTGTATGTACTGCTGTTTTAAAGCTAATATACACACTGTGTCCTCAAAATACAAATTTCTCAGCACCAATAGTAACTGCACACAACCACATACGTCGATGGCGGTGACCCCTATGCGGCCCCGAAAAGCACGCGACTCAACCGCGCCGCTCGGGCGGGAATCCCATCCAGGGCAATAAACTATGGGATGTTCTTGACAGTTTTTTTTTGTTGGGTAACATCAAATATGGTGAACAAATACCGAGAAAACCTTGATTCTCCACTCCAGTGACGATTCCATCGTGAGCGACGCCGCCGCGCCGCGTTCTTTTCAGGGCCGTGGATGGTTCACCGCCATCGACGCCCACTGTAACCGTCTACGGACACTTACCACCCGCTCGCGTAGCGTCAGGCCGTTGTCCCTTTTTGAACATGGAGAGAAATAGACGAACACAGTTCAAAAGGAGTTCTAACTCATTTTATCACCTTTGTGATTGTCGTAGATCACAACGGAACTGTCCTTTCTGGGAAAAGTCCGGGAACAGCTGTTTTCTATACACTGTCCTACCGGGGCCTGACGCGCGCGGGTGGTAAGTGTCCGATAATCCACTGTAACATGCCTTTTCGTCAGGAGCTAGCATCATTTCACCCGAGAACCTCAATCATGGATGGCTCGTGGCATCCACGGTAGTCTTCCTCTCACTCCTAGCCATGTTTTCTTTTTTCTGGCTACCATGGCCCAAGACCATTCTGCGCATCGCTGTCACTACACTGAGTGCTGCTTTGATTTTTATCGGAAGCCAATATCAGGTAATTCGCTGGTACAAAGGGATAAAAAATGTGAAAAAAATGTAGACCACTAACCAACGAATGGTTTCAGACTATCATCCTTACAAATCACGTTTATAAGTATATAGGGGACATATCATACGCGCTGTACCTTATTCACTGGCCCATATTCGTCATCATAAACAGCTATTCATGCCACGCTTCCTTTGGTTTGTTGAAAGCCTGGTGCTTAATTGGAATAACTTTCCAGAAATTTCTCTGGAGAATTTGACGCGCAGATATCCCCATGCAAGTCTAGCATCATCCTCAAGGCTTGCGATGATTATTACCGCGAATTTTCGAGGATTTCCTGGAAACCTGTTGAATATCTCGTAGCCAAAAATGAATGATGTTTCAGCACGGATTGCCGGCATAGCAATTTCTGTGAATTTGGCAATTGTGGTCCACCATATTTTCGAGTCTCATTATCAAAGGTGGCCTCCATTTGTAATCCTACCCCTTCTAATGGTTCTTGGTATAGTGTCATCTGTGCTTTACTTCGCAATTTATAAACAAGCCACCGGAGCAGAGAAAGTGTTCCTTGGCTCGTCGAATTATAATGGCATCAATCCAAGTGATGCCGCCTGGAACATGAGTAAGTTATTACCAAACTGATTTAACGTTAGCTGTAGTCTTGACCTTGGCTTTCTTGAAACCCTTCCAGGGAAATTACACCTTGAGTAAGCTACGCTTTCCAGCCTTAATGCGGCACCTCATCTCCACAGGATTCGATGCTCAAAGCAATGCAAATATGACGTTTTGTAAAAAGGAAATCAGAACTAGTACAGACCTGCAAGCCCGAGTGTACTGCATCACGGTATAGTCAAATGTTTTTAACCCGGCAGACATATGTGTACCTACAGTGCCGATCAATCACTTCTGCATCACAGAATACCGCCCGTCTGACCTTCCTCGCCGCACCATCTAAGCAGCGCGGCAGATCAGCTGGGCGCTGTGGCTGTAGGGCGACGCCGCATGTCTTCGTCATGTCCCCCAGGTTTTTCTCTGTTTCTTTGTTTTCATTTCAAAAAAAAAAACGCACAAGCAAAATATCAATACCGGCACTACTCGCAAATCACAGCGCCCAGCTGGTCTTCCGCGCCGCGTCCGTGGTGCGGTGCGGCAAACCAGACAGGAGGTATCCTGTGGTGCAAGGTTGATTAATTAGCGCTGTATGGTCTGGTAGCCCACAGAAGGCCCATGATCTGACATTGTCCGCAACTACGACCACACTTGTTTCCAGCGATAGGAGAACGCTACAGAATCCCTTTTGAAGGAGATAGATGCAGCACGCCAAAATAGAATGAATGACACCAAATTCACATCAAAAGAAAATGAAGTAGGCTTAGAAATCAAGCGGACGTAATTGCAGCCAATGTCAGATCATGCGCCCTGTATATCCTACCAGACTGTACGTTTAGATGGCAGCAGGGATGTGGTCACTGTTAATTGGGCGGAAGCGATTTGGCAGATTCGAAGCATTGGTAAAGTGGGGCTTAGCTATGAATAAACGCTGCTCAACAGCTCACAGCCAAGATCTCTGCCACGCTCTAAAGATAACAACGATGGGGATCTGCATATGGATCTGCGGACCTGGGATAAACTGGAATTCGAGGTTCTGAGGGACGTAAAACTCACAGCCAGTGGTGTGATAGCTCGATACACGTGGCAAATCCACACAACGGGGTCCTGTTCTCTATGCGCTTCAATGCTCGGAAAACAGGGTGTGTATCATCATGAGGGAAAACGAGGCGGGGTCTTCCCGCCCTTTACGACCAACTCGTCCCGGTCGCATTCAAATTTTGCATAGTCATGTATAGTGGAATCGCGCGCGAAGGGAACGAGTCAACCGTGATGGGCGGGAGGAGAATTCGAACGAACCAATTGCAGCATAGTACCACGCCCCGTTTTCCCTCATGATGATACACACCCCGGAAAACGACCTCAGTGGGTCCCGCCACCAGAATACCACGCGCGATTGTGAAAGTCACTGAGGCTGCGTTAGCTGGGTTATAGCTTGACGGCTCTTTCCATCAACGGGCTGTGGTCGTGACCTTCGTTGAACTTTCTCAGTAGGTAAGTTAAAGTTTTTGTGTTCTACTCACCGCTGTGATTCGCTCGCATCCGATTACACGACTTACCTCAGAAGTGAAAATTACTGTGAGTACTACCTCTATGCTTCCCAAATTCCACACATTTTTCTTGCAGAAAGGTACTGGCAATTACAAGATACTGGTCATTGGTAACAGCTTTGCGGCCAACCAAGCCCATCTTGTGTATGATGCTTTCAGGAACTTTTCTAGCGAATTAACTCTCTTCCGTATGACAGGTATCCGAACTTTCTTCTTTGGAATGAAGATATCAACTATAAAGCCCAATTAATAACCACCCACATAGGCAGGAAAATTTTAAGCATGCGAAATTATGACGACCACTGATCCGTCGTGGTGCGGTGCAACAAGAAACTACAATTACTCAGCAGTATTACACACGGTTGAACCAGACATCGTATTTGTACTACTAAGGTGGGCGAAATTACTTGATTTCAAACACTTTCAAACACAGCATGTAACGACATATTGCAACAGTATGATATCGTTAAGTAAGTGAGTAACCAATGAATAAATTGATAAATTAATAAGTAAATACAGTGGGCGTCGGTGTCGGTGACCCGTCTGCAGCCTCGAAAAGCACGCAGTCTCCCCCATGTTTACATACAGAGGGCTCCAAATGGTCAGGTTGATACGGACCAGTGCGGCGACGCCGCGCCCTTATAGGAAACGTCAATCACGATTTCTGTTCCCGCGAACTGGCGCGCCGCAACACCCACGCGGCGCGGGCGAGCGCTGTGGATGTTGGGTGTTGCCTCGCCCGAGCCGCGTGGATGTTGCGGCGCTCCAGTCCGCGGGAGTAGCACTCGTGGTTGACGTTCTCTACAGGTAGAGAGTATCAGAGAGCATCATCAAAGCATTATCGGACCAGGAGTGCGGCATACAGCCAGAGTGCCACGCCGCGCTGCTGCACTGCTCCGCACCCATCTGCGTTTGGAGTTCCCTGTACAAGGGGTATAGGTGACACAATTACGTACTATGCGATGCGTCCGGACGTAGTCGACACAAACATTTGGGGAAATTGGCCCTACGGAAATTTCGTCATTCTTTCCGTAATTCTTTGACTCTCCTGCGCGCCCGTCCCCCTACGAGAATGGGTCGCCGAAATTTCGAAATTACTTCACAAAATGAGAGAGAACTTTGTATTAGTATACTCTTAGTTGTTTATTTTTTTATTCTCTATATTTTTATTAGTTGTTTAATATTACAATCAATATTTTTATTGATTTTATTTTCCATTCGGGTCCTCAAAGCGGCGGAGACCCCAATTTTTCCCACGCCCCTCCCTGATCCTGCCCACTTACTGGGTCCGCCGCTAGTAAGTGGTAATCACATAGCGCCATGGTGAAGCCAGGTGGTCCGTAAAGCAACAGAGCGGCCTGCACAGCTTATAATTAAACTTGGCATCAAGTACACATTTCGCTGAGAAGTCGCGAGGAAAGGGATCTGACAAATACTATATATGGGTAGGGGTTCTACTACTACATATTTATCAATTCTTTTATTTTTTACTACTATTTGTGCTATACTAATTGTCAAGCCCAAAGTTGAGGAAAATTCTCTCACAACAGTCCTTTATGTGGAGTTATGTTTAATAATTGTGTTTCCAGGTCAATCACAACAAAAACATGGTTCGACACTGAAAATTCGCTTGAAGAGGATGCTATATTCAAAGAGTACATGGAACGCATGAGACTAATCGAAAGTGTAGCCAAAAAGGTTATCATTGAGATGAAGTCACCAAAACATTTGTTTATATTTATTATTAAGATTTTCTAGGTGTACCTTCTGCAAGCCCTCCCATCTTGTATTGATGGTTGCATCCAGAAAGCAATGGATTTCACCTTCAGTGGAAAACCTCTAAGAGATATCGAAGTATGCTTCGTTTACAACCCTGATTACATATAGTCTCTCCAAAAAACCCCTGCCTCACACTGCACTGCACGTCGACTGAGCCACGTCGCAGCACGTATGATAATGCATTGGAGGCGCGGCGCGGCTCAGCAGATGGGCAGTTTAGCATGAGGCAAGGATTCTTCTGGAAAGACTATACTTGCGGACATTTTTTAAAATTAAAATTGCACTCTGGACGGATTTTGATCGAACTATTATTTAATATGCTAAGTTTAGGAAGGTCTCATTGTAAGGGACGATTTCTTCGCTCGGCAGCGCATCTCTGAAGTTGGAAGGAGGTTGTTTTCGCAACCATCTTCGTTGTGTTGAACATTTCTCACTGGAGATTCAACAATACATACATTTCAGGTGTAAGAAATGTGAAATCATTGACTACATGCCTTTACTAGTGGATAAAAACGGTCGATACCTTGGCTATGATCCGACGACCAATTTGATTTATCTCGATAAGAATAATCACTTCACTCGTTTTGCTAAGGAACGCATACAAATACTATTCAATCGACTGGCTGAAGAGCTGCGAGAAACAAAGCTCTAGAAATCAGATTTGACCTCTATGGGAAATAGAAGTCACATATGATCGTTAAATTTTTTTGTTTTCCTTTCGATAAGTTATGACTGTATTACAAATCTCAAACCGCATAAATTTGACACCGTACTCGGAGAGCGCGCGTGGCGGGACCAGTCGCGCGCAGCATAGCCCGCCCTTTAGTTCATAGTGATTGCCCTTGCACGGTCAGCCTATGCGTCATATTTGTTAGCGTTTTTATGCGTATTAGCAGGAGTTGAAAAGATTGTACTGTCTCACCTTCTTCTCTAATCATTCATGCCTACAGAATGGACGAATCTGGAAGGTGTACGGTATATTTCCTTCTCTTTTCAACACTGAATGAGTTTGGGCTTAGATTTGTTCAGGTAGCTCGGGAGAAACTCAGTCTATCGTTCGCTTTCTATTAGACAATAGTCGTAATAAAGCTTGATCCAACTGGACTTAAGATTTGAAGTTGAATGAGTAAGTTCATTAGGCGGTCAATCTGAATTATCGAAAAGCATTGAGTAATGAACTTGTTGGCATTGTCAAGGATCTTTGCAATGATGATGTTCATTGCATGGATTTTCCGTCAATCAAGAAACACGTTTCAAGCTTTGTTGTGATTGGAATAATCCATGCACATGTGTTTCCTCAAGTGCTTTCGCCTATATTAGAGACAACATTCTATGAAGTGCACTCAAAGTAGCAGAATCTATGAATTTCTGTGTGATGTCAGGCCAAATGTGGGATTTACCTACGGTATTGATTTCCCCTCCTGCTATACAATAAAGGTATTCACCGCCGCATACAAATAGTAACGACTTTGAGTCTCTTATCATTGAAGACTTAAATATCTATCGAAGCTGCTCCTCATGGCTATGTTTCAAGATCACCTAACTCAAAATTGATGCAAACAAACAAAAATGTATGAAAGATTGGGATCTCTCCAGCAGAAAGTGAATGCTACAGAGATTGATAGGTATTGAGTATGATACTTTGAAAATCAGTACAAGCAATAAAAATTCCTGAGGCCATGGTACCATCGTGGGGACAGGAACGACCTTCTGGGATGCCTCCAATTTTCATATGTGCTGCACCAGATCCAGTCGATGGGAGTTCTATCACCAGCCAGTTGAACGCGGAAACAAATAGAGCACACTGACAACTTTTTCTTAGCGTACTCTAGGAAGAAGTCTTCTCAGTGCGATAACAGTCAATTCTCGTCACTAACACGCACAAGAACGCAAAGAAATAAGATGCGCAAGCAGAAGGTGCAAACGCATCCACTATAAACTAAAGGGTGGGCTATGCGGCGGGCACCCGGTCCCGCCGCGCGCGTCCCTCAGAATACGGTGTCAAATTTATGCGGTTTGAGATTTGTAATACAGTATAAGTTATAACCACCATGAAAACGTCGTTGCCTGTCATTCATATCACTTCTATATTGCGCGATAAATATTGAAAGGAATCTTCGCTCCGACAGGATGAAATTACGCTAGTTTTCGAAGCATTTAAAAGCATTTGAATAGACAAAGTGGAAAGTCCGGTCTGGTTAGCAACCGCTTTAACCGTAATTTTAAGGCCTAACGGAAAATATGGTTCACAGTTAACTATTTTGAAGACAACCAACTACAGTGAGATCCAAACGGTCGTAGACCAGGGGCGGGGCTGCGGCGCGGGCACACCCTGTCTGGGAGGCGGTCGTATGGCGCGATTCTTCGGGTGGCACTATAGACAGGCTGGATCTGGGACGCGTTATTACCACCCGAGTTACGGTCACGCGTCGCGGCTTGGCTGTAACGAGTCCTCAGACAGCTCGTCCACCCCGCCACAATCACCTCAGCCTACGAAGGACTCAGGGTTCAGCATGACGTTTTCCCCGGATCAAAGCTTAAACGAAGCCCTCAACCAACACTACAATGCCTCTTTAAATGTGCTGCTTGCAAAACCTCCCTGAAAATCCGTAGGAAAGTTCAACTTAGGAAAACTAATAGAAAGAAAATCATCGTGACATTGTCGTCGACTGGTTCTGCAAAATTCTTGACAACGGGTTTAGGCCAAAATCGAGTTCATAATTCAAACCATAATCGAGGAAATGTACGGAAAAAATCGATGGCGGCGTCCCGTATGGAGTGGATGATTGCGGTTAGGTGGACAAGTTGTTCGAGGACTCGTTACGGCCAAGCCGCGACGCGTTACCGTAACTAGGGTGGTAATAGCGCGTCCCAAATCCAGCCTGTCTATAGTGCCACTCGAAGAATCGCGCCATACGACCCACACCCCAGTTGTCTGCTGCATCGACGTAGCGGGCCTGCTATAGTCTGTTCCCTGAAACGTACACTGCCATCCTCGCCCCGACTGAACGAAGCGGCGTGTGGGTGTTCAATTGAGGCGCGGAGTGAGGCTGATTGGCTATTGCTGCAATGGTGGATCAGCCTCACTCCGCACCCCGATTGCACGCACACGCGCCGCTTTGTTCAATCAGAGCGTGGATAGCAGTGTACGTTTCAGGAAACAGACCATAGGCAGAGACGCGGTAGGAAATTCATAAGTCGTGATTTCCCGCTGCCTTGAGAGGTGCAGCAGACAACCAGAGTGCCCGCGCCGCGGTCCCGCCCCTTGTCTACGACCATTTGGAGTTCTCTGTGGGTGGTCAGGGTCTATTGAACGCCGAACCACCTATCAGCTGCAATTTTGACTTCAAAGGGATGGTAAATACGCAAAAAAAAACACGAAAAAAAAACGATTAAAGCATCGCACCTATCCCAGAACCGATGCTGAATCCATACGCGAGAGGATGGGTGTCTATCATTTAAGATGTCGCGAACAACATACTCAGCTTTGGACTTCTCGAGCTCCTCGACTGAATCCAGCCTCTGCAATCTTGCCAGTGATCCGCAGTAAAACCGTAGACTCAATCAGAAAACTACACAAGTGAAACTAGGTGCAAGCGCTGGGAATACCATACCTATCTGCCAGTATCATGATGACACCACTCATAATTAGTAGTGTATCATAGTGGCCAGGAATAGGCCGTTCCCCAGGTACGTGATTGGAGCGTTGATTGAATGCGTCAGTCATGGTGGCGTGGCATATTGTCGGGAAACATGATAGTGAAGGTATTAGAGAAAGAGAGAACGCGAGAAATAGTGCCGAATTCGGAGAGGCAGGCGAGAAATGCAGGTCATCAGAAGAAACTGTTGTCGTTTTTGAAACGGACTATAGGCCCCATTTCCGCTCATTATGATACACATCCTAAATAAACGAAGATTCCAAAGGAAGATTTCGTCATGTAGAAGCTACAGTTTGTTTGTATGTAACAGAGTTTGTCACAGAGAAACCACAACATGTTGATGCCAGTGAATAAGGATAGAAGAGCTGGCAAGGCTCTTAAAGGCAGAGGACCACCTCGTTTCTAACTTAGACGATATCAGCATATCCTTGACCTCCTCGCCACGCTGATTCCAACAACGTACAGCTTAAGTCATAGAGGTGACAAAAACCCTGTTTTTGGTAGGGTCAAAGTGCCCGCTTTTTGGAACAGGGGCGGATCCGCTCCAAAAAGCGAGTACTTGGTGCTGGCTGCCCGCCACGACAGCAACGTCGGGTGAACACGTCCTGTCTTGTCCGATCGATGATATCAACGGTGATACACGTCATTGCACGTAAAATTGTCCCAGGAAACTGATACAAACCCCGTCACGGAAAAGGGGGTTTAGAGACCATTCTGGGACATTTCAAGTACATTGCCGGAATCAGCGCATCGAGGAGGTTCGGAATATGTTAATAGCTCTAAAACGATATGAGGTGGCCCTCTGCCTTTAAGGAGTGTTTGTACTTCACCGCGACGCGGCGTCCAAGCAATCTCTTCAAATGCGATGGGTCGCGAGTGGATGTACATATGCACAAGCAGTGGTGGTGATGTGGTAGTTCGCCTTTCCCATCGCAATGCGACGTCGCGTCCTTTTTATACTTTTTCCTTCAGGAACGACGCGATGGGCCGAATTCGCGTCGCGTCGTCGTCACGCGCGACGCGACGTGTAGCGAAGCCGTCGCGTCGCGCGGTTGTGCCATGCCAAAGTTCGCAAATTTGCAAAAGAATTACACACATAGCTCGATTCGGCGTAAGCGTCAACGTTGTAGACCAAAGCAGCAAGAAAACCAAAGAAACAGCAGCCTACTCCAGGCTCTGACATCGCGTCGTTTTTCAAGAAAAAAAAAGTATAAACAGGGCGCGACGTGTTTTGACACGTGGGATTCCGACGTGGATCGATACGCACCATTTGCTATCCGATGGGATCGGACACTATGAATAACGCTATTTAATGGTGTCGCGGCCACAGAATCGTGCCGGGACCTGCTCGACACTCACCTGGAGCATGTTTTTACCACATGCATCCCGTTCGGGTCCAGCCGCGATTCGGCAGTCACGGAATCTTCTTCTCGCGATAAACTAAATGTCCGTACCAACTGCTTTTTACAGAGGTGGACCAAACTGGCCTTAATGGGAGTCGGCTGCCTAACAAGCTATTCTTTTTATGACATGGCGTTTGGCGTCTTAGTTAAAACCTGGATGGATATTAACAGCAGGGATTCACTATGATTCAGGTGCGTTTCGTGAAAATCTAGTCTTTAGTTTTGTCCTAAACCCTCTAATATTTTCGTTTCATTATTAAGATCTTGCAGGGATTCTTTAGATATCTTTCATCACGCCTTTGCAGTGACATGATTAGTTGTGTTGGTACGAGATCCCCCAGATTTGTTGTGGAAGTGCCCTGCTTCATGAAAGCCGGGCTAATTTCTAGGTCCCGTGCATGTGGTGAGCTTTTTGACGAGTATTTTTTCTCGATTGGTTGTAGAACTTATTTGTGAGTCTGCCAGGTCTTTTTTGAACATCATCGTGGATGTTGACTTTGGTGTTGATGGATAAATGCGGCTGTAAGCACTCAGTGTTAGAAATTCTGGACCGTGGATACCAGCTTGGGATCTGTCACTGCACGAAGAGGTATGCACAGAAGCTTTTTTCTTGCCAGCAAAGATGCAGTTTGCATAGTACAACTGCTCGCTGTAGCACTATTAACTTTTTTTTGAAACTTTCTCATGTCTACCATCGCTTCGACTGCTGCATTACTTCTCTAGGATCTTAGCGTTTTTGTTTGCTCCGGTACGAATATACTGCTTTTTACGCAAATCGGATTTGAGCGGCATGTTGCTGGCGCTGTTGTTCAATCAATACGCACCAAAACAAGTGTTGCTGCGCCATAGCGACCGAAGGCGCAGTACTCTTCGAGAAGTATAGAAAGCCAAAGCCGCATTCCTTGGATTCCATCAAATGTTTTCCTTCTTGCATTACGTCCCAAGCACCTCATACTTTTGGCAAATGTCTCAGTTTCCATTTATTTTTCTTATTTTCAGATTGCGTTGCTTTATTCACTTATTTTTTGTTTCCTGTCAAAGACTGGTGTACTACTTCGCTACTAACCATTGGGTGACAAACGGTGTTAGTTGCGTACCCATGTGTCAATAGCAAATGAGAAACGCAAAACCAAAGGGGGGGGGGGGCAGTAATTCCTGGCAGAAAGGGTCTTGTCATCGTGAATACCACGCGAACAGACTACGGTTAGACTTTGACCGCTTCGAAACATCTCGAAATCTTCCTAAAATTTCGCTGCTGCACGTTAACTTTTCCGCGCTGTGATGTCACCTGAATAAACATCACCTAAAAGTCTTCTAAATTTTATAGTGTTTCTTTTTTTGACAGGTTGAGCGCGAATTTCAAAAAATTCTGGGCCAAAATTTTGGCCATGCGCCTGCTATGAACATATCGACCGCTGACGTCGCAAAAATAATAGCGTTTTCAGCGTGAAATTACATTTCTTTGCAGCTTCTCAGCGAAAACAATGTTTTCTGGTTTTTGGAGACCATGAGAACGATGTAGTGTTTGACTCAAACTAATATTCTGCGTGGTAGTCGACTTTAAGCCAATTTTATCTTCAAAATCCTGATAAGTCCAACCCGTTTTTCTGATGCTTTCTTACGCCACCCTCCTCTGTCTACTTCCATCATAGTTTTCAGCACCTTTCGTGTTCTCACACTAATGATGGCGCTGCCTAAATTTGCTTTCTGCTAGGACTAAGTTGGATAAGATCTGTTCTTCCAAAATGAAAATCACATCAGGAGCGTGCTCTATGCACAGAACCATTGTCTCGTGTCATGCCATTCTATGAAGCTTTCTTAGCCCGAAATGCACTTTCATTCAGTCTTCAACTTCACTCTCCATTTCTTCATCTACTCTTCTTTTTTTAAAGTTTGAGTCTGCATAATTTTTCTGGTTAGGCTGCCGTACGCACTCATCTTCAGGATGGCGCCAACTTCTATCCAGATGGTGGTCACATGCTGTTATGACTCGCTGACAGGACCTTTGTATCGTACACGGTAAGCCTTAGCAGATTTAAGTTTATTTGTGGTACGTAAGAGTGTGATCTTTAGGATACAAATCAAATCACATGGTTCGGATCTCATTATACATCTGCCTATGCGTTGGCGTCGTTCGTCACCTCTGTGAAGTCGTCGTCAGCGGTTGTATGAGGTGAGATAGTTAAGATTTCCCATGTGAGATCACTAGGTTCTTCTGCTCGCTTACGCGCATAGGGCGATCTTCCCAACAATTTACATTTCATTTTTTTCTTTTTATTCTACGTCGATCTCCACATCTACGTTTATCCTTGTCCTACCGAGAACACCTAGCATCCTGTAGTTGTCGTGCTTCTCAGATTCGGATGACGGAAAACCACAAGGGCAGGTTCCGTTTCGTTTTGTTGTACGTGTTGCGTAAGCAAAAACTGAGAATATCGGAACTCCAAACAAATGTTAAGGGTTGTTGTTTAGTATTTAGTTGCGTGCATTTAGCTAATAGTTTCTGTCGTTTGGCGTCTGCGTTTCAGCGGTCGCTCCAGCAGTTGGAGCGACGGCCTAGCGCAGCAAATTGGGTGAATGATGGTGTAGAGATCGGCGTATTTTCAGCATTTTGCTCTTCTGCTGTAGTGGACGTTTGTTGAACGCGCTCATCGTAGGCTAGGGCGTCCAGACGTCTTCACGGAAACGAGCCGCGCGTTGACTGCGCACTTCTGCATTTTTGTTTCAAAGACATTGATCAGATTTATCAATCTTTCTCTTATTCCTTCCTCAGTCGGTACACATACAGGTCATACTTGCCGTAAGGCTATCTAGACCTGTGCTGCATTCAGCTGCAAGGTCGGTAATATAAAATTTACTTATTTCATGCGATCGTGCGCCTGTAAGGCGAAACGTCTCACAAACACAACAACAACAATAATAACAATGACAACAAAAGCAACAACAACAGCAGCAACAACAACAACAACTGTGAAACAACAAGTATTCAACGTAATGACGATAGTGTGCGCAATTGGCTGACATGCTGGATGTGGTGAGATAACAGTGAAAAGAGCATGCCAAACTGATTGAGCACGCTGTTTTTACTGCTATATTCCACTGGGACCCCCACAATTAGCGAACTCTTAGCTAATACCATACCAACAATTATGCATAGGTTTTACAGATAGTTTCTCGATTTTTTTCTTGCACATACATCTAACAATTGCAACTTAACAATAGACATTAAGAAAACTCAAAAAGAAAAAAAAACTAACAGTGACAACTGAAAAGAGGTCTATGGAGGAGAAGCTGGCATTCTGTGTGGAAAGGAAAAATATGCGCGCTCGATTGGATGAGCAGAGGACTCACCGGCCCGCGTACGCTGAGGTCTGACTTGGTAATGCATGCGGAAATCGTAGTGCGGTGAATGTGGTCTTTGTGTAAGCACAGCTGGGAAGAACATGAAACCGTCAATGTTGGCGATCAGCCGTCGCTAATGTTGGCGAATCGCTGGCGACTGTAACAAAGTGCATTTGGACTGCTGGATTTGGCGGCAGCTAGTTGTGTTGATCGTCAGTCACCGCCGGTAGCGACTGCGACGCAGAATGCTATGCTTCACGGGCATCAATCGGAGCGGAAGCGGTGGAAGCCGCTGATTGGATGTTGGTCTTATTGTAGCGGGTGTGTTGTTCCCGGCCTAAGGAGGTGTTTATATACGCGGTGCTTACTGTGATCCTGTATATCATTGAGATGACAAGGAAGATTGTACAGCGTTGCGAATTTTGCTTACAAATGTTGAAGCAGTGATAAATGTGTGGTAGTCTGAGTGAAGTGTTTTTATAGCGCTGGTGCTTCTTGGGCCGCGTATAAATTAGTCTAAAAAGCCAAAGTCTAAAGCCGTGAAGATACACAGTCAGCATCCAGCCTTTGCGTATCCAGGTTCTATCGTATCTCACCATCGCTCGCATCATTGAGCTCGTATAAGAAGAAAATAATGAAAACACCTCTAATAATCTTTGGAACCATCAATGAGGACACCAGGAATTGAACTGTGACTGGGTTTAGCAACGATTTAATTTCTCATTTCTTCCTTTTCCTTGCCACATTCTCATTAATTTAGAAGGGATTCTCCAATGTGGGCTCTGTAGGGTAGTGCATGATGTACTGTTTGCTAAAAGGTAGCGGGGGTTCTGTTGCAGTTCTGCACTCTTACGAAGATTTCCAAACCATTGTGACAATCGTACCGGTCCATTATAAGCTATCAAAACAGCGACTATCCTCTTATATAAATCTAAATGATGCAGAACAATGTGAGCAAAGACAAAAAGTAGGTTTTTGTTTTTAGTGGTTATCAAGGGTTTCCTCCAAGTTCGGCAAATAATAATTACGTAAGCGAGTTAGCTGAACTATTCCCGATGTAATCTGATGATACAGATCAACATTTTCACGCAGCCTGCTCTAGTTTTACTAAAAAGTGCATATAAGCTTTGTAAATTAGATTATGCAAGTGAATATGAGAAATCCAAAATCAATATTTTTCTAGTCACGTTGCACTCAATTATTCAATCGAATTTATTCCCAGGCTCTAAACGATTCAGTTCCGTATTTCATTAACAATGATTTATTACGCATGTCTTTGTCAACATAGTTGTTTCTAAGATCTTTTTTTTTTTGGAAATTTTTGTTTATATCACATTCCTATGAATAAAAAAAACCTACATATCCATTATATGTTTTGTTTCTTCTGTGCCACTCAGGTTGTTATACAGACACGTTTATTACGGCCTAACGTTTCGACTCAACGTCGTCTTCAGAGGCCTGAAGGTGGTGCAAGTTCGTTAATTCACGCTCTAAACCACCAAACACCTCCTCACACCCGTTTATTCAATTCGTCCTGGCCAGACGGCACCAAGCACCCAGTCAACGGACGAACTCACCACGTGTCCACCAATATAGCGGAGCCCGAATGCCACCGCGACAGCAACCGATCGTCAATGGATGGCGAATGAGTACTGTATCGTG
>JARK01001490.1:408075-421192 GCA_000688135.1 Ancylostoma ceylanicum | reverse complement strand
GACTATTCGAAAAAAGTCCATTTTCGAATTTATTCGAAATTCGACTATTCGAAAAAAAGTCCATTTTCGAATTTATTCGAAATTCGAATATCGAAAAAAGTTCATTTTCGAATTTATTCGAAATTCGAATATTCGAAAAAAGTTCATTTTCGAACTTATTCGAAATTCGAATATTCGAGAAAGTCGATTTTCGGATTTATTCGGAATTCGAATATTCGAAATGGGTCTGCTTTCGAATTTACTCGAAAATCGAATCGGCTTTCTCTCGAATAATCGAATGACTTCGAATATTCGGAGGAATTTTGTGTCCGCACAGTTCTGATTTCCAAGCTGCCAGGCTTTTCTCTGTAATATTGGATGGTCCGCAAAGGACGAATGATCAGCAGTGTATCTGCTTTTCGAAGCTCTTCATAATGTTACTCATTCGTTAATCACGTAATTCCACATTGATAGTGCTCCTCAAGGTCAACCCCGAAGAAAGAAAGAAAAACGATTGCCAAAGAAAAATGCTATGGGATTGCAGTATCATTTTCTGCTCTGCTCTGCGTGAGGCTGCCCCCACCATCCACCACAGCATGACTTATCAAAAAGGACTTTCATGCGGCAACAAGGAGGTGTTGCTGTTGTGATTTCCTACATAAGCCTCGAGAACGACTTATGAAGTGAAAAGCTTTGAGGTCGCTGTCATCGTATGGAACTTTTCAAGCAAGAGACACATTAAGACCTTCTTGATGAGACCCTGCCGTTAAGATTTGGTGCCATATTTCAGCTAGAATCCCTAGATCACCGATTCAGCCGGCATATTTCTTCGTATCTTTGAGTTTTGAGAATGTCATGAGTGAAGTCAAACATACTTGCAGAGTGTTTATCATAGTAGAAGAAATCTTCACCACCGTGACTTCAAATTCTAAGGTCATCGGAGACTCCCCGCTTTCCGAAATAGTCCAACTGCTCAACTAATCGGATGAAAACGAAATCAAATTTTAAATTTATTCGATTATTCGAGGTTTGAAAAACCGAATAAATTCGAAAATTCGAAAAAATGGAAAAATCGAATAAATTTGAAATTCGATTGTTCGATAGAAGTGAAAAATCGAATATGTTCGAAATTCGATTGTTCCAAAAAATGGGAAAATCGAATAAATTCGAAATTCGATTATTCGAAAAAATGAAAAATCGAATAAATTCGAAATTCGATTATTCGATAAAAGTGAAAAATCGAATATTTCGAAATTCGATTATTCGAAAAAATGGAAAAAATCGAATAAATTCGAAATTCGATTATTCGAAAAAATTAAAAATCGAATAAATTCGAAATTCGATTATTCGAGAAAAATTTTCGAATATTCCAAAGCATAGTGGGCAGGAAGGGGAGGGAGGGGCGTGGCAAAAAATTGGGATCTCCGCTGTTCTGGGGACCTGGACGAGAAATGAGAATAATAAAAAATATTAATTTAAATTTGGATAATTGATAAAAATTACTTTAGAAAATAATAAAGATGAACATTTAAAAATAAAATAAAAGTAGATTTTTACTTATTTTACGAAGTAGTTTCGAAAATCCGGCGACGCTTCTTCCCGATCACTGAGATGGAGGAAAACTGGTAGTACGTGTGCGCAAAAATAACCAGCTGAAACTCAGCCTTGTTCGGAGGCATGGCGGTAGTTCTATTAGTAGTGGTACGTTAGCATCCCAACTTCCCTGACCCCTTACCCATTACGGCGCTCTTTTCTTTATTATCTATCGAACAAGCCGTATTCCTGGATTTAAAATTGTATTTATACATTCGAGTACTACTTTACTGTTGTTTTGTCATTTTACACTTCTATTTGGACGTGACATACTGAGGGGGAGGGAAGGCGGAATAGAATTTATGCTACCAATTATGCGGCTAGTCTTTATTGGTGTACTAAAAGTTTATGTTTATGCAAAATGTCCAAGTGCAGTCTGGAAATGCTGTCTGCGCCTATTTGTGCGTTCTGTAGGGTTTATGGACGAGACGAAAATTGAGCAAACATGAAAAAATTTGGAGATATTAATTTGGAATTGAAAACAAGAAGCCGCAGCAGCTCCAGCGAGAATTAGGCGTAATTTTATTCATCTCATTGAGAAAAGATATAATCGTATAGAAATAGATGTTACTGCACCGGCAGGGAAGTTCCACAGGTTTTATGTTTGACTTGATATGGATTTGTTACACTTCTGGATTCATGAACACGTAAACGGAGGAACTAGAACAAACGTAAATAGCATGTCATGCATCTTTCAACATTAGGTGGTCTGTAGGATACTCAATCATGCTAACCATCGTTGATTTGCTTGGTTCACATTTCATCAGTTGTAGTCCTAATAAAGATGGAAAACTGCTGCAATGTCTTTCTAGATGCCTCTTCTATCACTGGAGGCCCTTCATTTGAAGTTCATATTTTCCCTTAGTTCTGTGGTTGACGACGTCACTGCTCTGTAGTGAGAGGCAATGGTGCCCAAATAGATGAGTGAATCAAGTTGCGCGGATGCTGCATTTCCCTGCTCTCCTTCGTACGTTACAAGGGTTCAAGTGAATAAGAGCGCAAGAAAACGCTAAGCCAAGGCTCATGTTGATACATTTTTTGGTTATTTCAATGAGATCCGGTGTAGGACACCAGTGGACCATGCTGAATAACGCAGACAGCTTCATTCGTGCATACCTATGTTAGACTAAAAACAAGTTGAAAACCTCTATAAAAGCATCTGAGAGAGCAGAAATGTCAACACATGATGGCTAATCGGTTTGGGCTGCATCTGGTAAGCGTTCTATAGGGATTCTCTGGTGAATGTTTCAGAAGAATTCTCTGCATTCTATTTGTTTCTAGGTTGCTTTGATCCTCTTCAACCGAGGAATCATTCAAGGTAAGAGATTTAATGGTACGAAAGAACCTACGCTATCCGATAATCTTAACGCCATAGTGCGCCGCGATTTTGCTGGGTAGTGCTATGCTGCGATATCTCAAGGGTTTGACTGTGATTGAGGAAATTTTACAAGCCACGTTGGATCCTTAGTTCGTTGCACAGTTTATCAGCACAGGAAACAATATTATTATTTTTATTGCTAGTACTTCAGCTGTGAAGAAAGTCACAACTTCCCTAATTTTATCTGTTTGCGTGAGTGATCATCAGTCCAATTCATTATATCTCAAATGATCCAAATGCTAGGTTATTTGTCCATTTCACTGTCGAAACAGTTCCAATCATTCGCCTCATTTTGGTAGCAGATCAGTTGTCGAATACCCCAATCCGTTCTTCCATATATGCGATTGGAATGACACGTCTGAATTCCTTTAAATTTCTGTGACAGCCATTATTCCTCAAATCATGACATCGCTAGTGTCGACTGCATATTTGTTTAGCGACAGCAATGGCGACGGCATCAACCGCTCCTGCAGCCACTGTTACCCCTACAACAGCTAGCCTGCTATCGATAGAAAAATATCTTGAAGAGCTTCGGAGATTGTACCTCAGCGATCCGCTGTCGTTCTACAATCGTCTAGGCGTTCCTCCACCTGTAACTGTGGGACCTGCAATTAATCATGCGGTTTCATCGACAGCAGCAGCAACGAGTACTGATGCGGGAACAGCGACAGGTGCCGAAACGACTGCTGAAACTACAAGTGCAGAGCCAGGTGCGAGTACTGTTGCGGGGACAACGTTGGGTGCCGAAACGACTGCTGAGGCTACAACTACAGGAGCAGCAACAAGTAATGATGCGGGAACAACGATGGGTGCTGAAACGACTACTGAAGCTACAACTACAGGAACAGCAACAAGTAATGATGCGGGAACAACGACCGGTGCCGAAACGACTGCTGAAGCTATAACTACAGGAGCAGCAACAAGTACTGATACGAAAACAACGACCGGTGCTGAAACGACTGCTGAAGCTACAACTGCTGGAGCAGCAACGAATACTGATGCGGGAACAACGACCGGTGCCGAAACGACTGCTGAAGCTATAACTGCAGGAGCAGAAGCTAGTACTGATGCGAAAACAACGACCGGTGCTGAAACGACTGCTGAAGCTACAACTGCAGGAGCAGAAGCTAGTACTGATGCGAAAACAACGACCGGTGCTGAAACGACTGCTGAAGCTACAACTGCAGGAGCAGAAGCTAGTACTGATGCGGGAACAACGACAGGTGCCGAAACGACTGCTGAAGCTATAACTACAGGAGCAGCAACAAGTGCTGATGCGAAAACAACGACCGGTGCTGAAACGACTGCTGAAGCTACAACTGCAGGTGCAGAAGCTAGTACTGATGCGGGAACAACGATGGGTGCCGAAACGACTGCTGAGGCTACAACTACAGGAGCAGCAACAAGTAATGATGCGGGAACAACGATGGGTGCTGAAACGACTACTGAAGCTACAACTACAGGAACAGCAACAAGTAATGATGCGGGAACAACAACCGGTGCTGGAACGACTGCTGAAACTACATATGCAGAGCCAGGTGCGAGTACTGTTGCGGGGACAACGTTGGGTGCCGAAACGACTGCTGAGGCTACAACTGCTGGAGCAGCAACGAATACTGATGCGGGAACAACGACCGGTGCCGAAACGACTGCTGAAGCTACAACTGCAGGAGCAGAAGCTAGTACTGATGCGGGAACAACGACAGGTGCCGAAACGACTGCTGAAGCTATAACTGCAGGAGCAGCAACAAGTAATGATGCGGGAACAACGACCGACGCTGAAACGACTGCTGACGCTGCAACTACAGGAGCAGCAACAACTACTGATGCGAAAACAACGACAGGTGCCGAAACGACTGCTGAAGCTACAACTACAGGAGCAGCAACGAATACTGATGCGGGAACAACGACCGGTGCCGAAACGACTGCTGAAGTTACAACTGCAGGAGCAGAAGCCAGTACTGATGCGGGAACAACGACAGGTGCCGAAACGACTGCTGAAGCTACAACTACAGGAGCAGCAATAAGTACCGATGCGGGGACAACGACCGGTGCCGAAACGACTGCTGAAGCTACAACTAAAGAAGCAGCAACGAGTACTTATGCAGCTACTACCACATCAACAGTTGCAACCACTGCCGTAGCAACCTCTACAGCATCTCCAACGACCACAACCATGCCAACCCCAAGATCTCCTTGGCCAAGTATGTTTTGTAGGCTTAGCGAACTTCATAACGAACTAGGTTGATCAAATAAGCAGAAAAGTCGTAGAGTTCATCAGAGTTAGAGGTTTCCAGAGCCAAACTGTGGCAATCCAAGACTAAGCAACAGACTCAGAGACCTGTTCCTGAATACTCACAATAGGTTGAGGTGAATTGTGTTTAAAATCCGAGTTTTATACTTTCGTACCATTCGAATTTCTAGAGGAAGTTTGGCTAGAGGACAAACTGAGAAAAGTATGGGTTGGGGAATAGCTCCTCCTGCTACAATTATCTACCGCATGGTATGGATACTACGTACTCCATGCATTTGGTTCAATAACAATATGTGTAATCTCAGAAATACATATAATCTCAGAAATACAACTGCGATGCGGAGTCACATGCTCAACAATACGTGCATTCTTGTCGAACGAACGGATTGCCAGAACATGCCCACCCAGGATTCAAAGTGAACCGTCACGTGCTTCGATCTGTTCAGACAGATCAGGCAGGAGCTGCACAGAATGTAGTTCCCGATTCTCTTTTTTATTTATCTCAAGGTGAATTTCCTTAACACTAGGCGATGGCGACATGGTGGGGCCAGCTGGCCAATTATGGTATGAGATCAAACATGATGTTCTACGCTAGCGAGCACAGCAGAGGAGCCAGAAACGTATTGAGTTGGTCGAAGGTGTGTTCAGCGTTGTTTCTGATTTCGTTGTTACAACGGATGTAACGATCCAGATGGCTTGGTGGAACAACATCTACCTTGGCTGCTCCGTACAGCGATGTGGATCGTCGTACTACACTGCATGCATGTACAAACCTGGGTAGGGCTGTTTTGCTGATAGAAGCTCCTTTTGAACTCGAAAACTTATTTCGGATTCTAGAGGTAACAACGTAAATAGCCACGTCTACAGAGTGGGTAGAGTGTGCTCCGATTGTTCACAAGGTCAATGTGACAGTGAAGCCCTTTGTCGTTGGTAAACACAACGAAGCAATGCGGATTTGTGTAGAAGCCTTAGCTGAGAGCTAAAGCATGCGATGAATTAATCATCTGAGTTTGTGTAATTTTCTAAGGTGTGAGATCAATAAATCCGAGTTTGTGTAGTTGTCTTTTTTTTGCACAAAGGAGGTGCCTCAGGCAGAGAAGGATAGTGAAGTTAACTAGAAAAGTAGGGTTAGATCAATAAACACAAGGATAGGAAGCTTTTCTTACTGACAGAACGTCAACCTTACTAGCACTAGAAAAGAGCATTATTGTGTGTAATTTTCGTGAGCCCGAGATCTGTAGGTGGAACTTTTATTACGAAGTCACGTTTCGGCTGTATTGCCGTCCTCATTGGCCTGCAAGGTGGTGGTTTAAAGGCAGCACCCACTTAAATTTTTGGGTTGGAGATTTCGCTGAATTTCAAGGTTCTCATGGGCGATGAACTCATAGACGGTGATGAAACAGCGTGAAACACGCCGGAAGACGAGAAATGAAAGCGCTGTTTCCCACGCGTCCACAGCGCGGGCGAGTTTTCTGCTGAGGATATACGCGCGTATCGTCATGAATTCTTGTGGATGGTGCGCATTCCATATTCTACACTGTACAGTACTCCATATACAACATGATACATTGGGCTAGACTACTCGTAGCATGCCAAGCCAATAGCGTGAACTGGCGTGGCGGACACCAAAATACTGAGGTTCCAAAATACGAATACATTAGAGCGTAAGTTTCTGAAAGCAATTATCGCAAGCAGAGGAAAGCTCCATGTTGCTTTCTCCAGTGGGACAATGCGGTATGAGCTTTGCGGACTTTAGCAGTATCAACTCGAGTGAGACTAGTCAATAATGCTATGGCTGCCCGACACAGATTATGTTCGAACTCTATGAAGACGTTGGACCTATTAAAAACCCAGGACTTGGGCAAACTTATTCTGCAACTCCATGTACCCCCACTAGCTAGCAAGAGGACTTCATTTTCCATAGAAATTCATAGAGTCAAGGAACTTTGCAAGAGTATGGAATTTGTAATGCTGTTTTATGTTTCTAGCAGCTGTAGATTTATGTCGGGGATGTACGTGACTACTTTGATATACGATTTGAGGCGATTAACTGCAAACTGAAGATTTATGAGAGGAGAATAGTGTGAAAGTTGTAAAAGTCTGAAAGTAAAAGTCGCGGCGGTGCTGTGCTACCCACGTCATCCCCACGTAGCAGGTGGCTGCGCCCTTCTTCTACTGATTTGCAAAGGGTGCTAGTGCACCGATGATGTGCAGGGACTCACTAGTGTTGGAAACGCTAGGATATCGGTCCCCAGGTGAGAAGGGTGTGCCAGCACCCAGTACTGCGGAAACCGCCGAGATGAGAGATCACCCATGGAGGAGGGTTGTGCTGGCGGGCGGTAGTGTGGACAACGCCAAAGATTCGGGTCCAGCGATACAGAAAGGTGCCACGACATTATTATAGTGGAAAACCCAAACATATGAGCTCACCAATGAGGAAAGGTGAGTCAGCGCTGAGCATTGTGGGAAACCCTTGGATGAGGAGGGTGCTCCGGAATTCATTAGTGTAGAAAAGGCTATGTCACGGATCTGTCAAAGGAATACGGGTGCGTTTCAACTCAACAGCGTGGGAAACGTCCAGATACGGGTAAAGAAATGCTGTGATAAAGAACGGGAGAAAATAACGTTACACCGGGGAGTAAATTTACACGAAGATATGTGATGAAGAATTTTCGACTAAGGCTACTATCAAGATTGGGAGTCCGACCTTAAAGGCAGTGTCCAGGCAAAATCATCGAACTCGAGTGCTCATTAGATTATGAAAGCGGGTCGCCTCTATAGGCATTTCCCAAAGTTCCAGCGAAAAAGTCCCAGAAATAAACGAGATATTCTCCTCAGACCCAGTACCCAAATCCATCTCCAGTGCCCGCTCCGCCCCTTCGACGATTTCGTGAAGGCAGATCAAATCTTGTCTGAGATGGTCAAGACATGCTCCTTTGTCTGACAGTCTGGTCCCTCTCCATTCTGTTATGTTAGGGATGGCACTTTCCCCAACATGGGTCAGCTTGTTGGACACGTGTTCTTGAATTTGACACGTATTGCAATCGATACCGGTCTAGAATTTCGACTACAATTGAGGAAAGACCTGGTTACTAGTAAAACTATTAACGAAAAGAGTAAAATGATGTTGCTAATGTGCCTCAGGAAGCTTTAGAGTTTATGATCAGCAGCAATCAGCTGGGTTTCCAAAATGTAGGAGCTCGAGAAGCATCATTGCCACCTTTTCATTGTTGGCCGGACAACTCGTCCACATCGTAACTTTCAACTTTCTAAAAACCACAAATTTCGAGGTTCCCGAGGGGAAAACCTACACAGTTGCAATCAGCTCGGCGAGTAGAGTAAGAAGATGCCAGATTTGAAATATCGAAAATTTTGCCTGGACACTGCCTTTAAAGGCAGCACCCACGGAAATTCTCACTTCCGAGGTGAGTCGTTCTCCGTGTAGTCGGCTGCCAGACAATCACAATGGTAACTTGAACACAGAAAAAAGCGGCCTATCTGTGGAGATACTGCCGTGGACACAGAGCCGAGCCTGGCCATTTCGGGGTCCGCCACGGCAGTTAACGCTAGTGATTTTGCATGCTACGAGTGGTCTAACCTGATGTATCATGTTGCATAGGGAATACTGTACAGTGTAGGTTATGAAATGCACACCATCCACAAGAATTCGTGACGATACGCGCGTATACCTTCAGCGGAAAACTCGTCCGCGCTGTGGACACAGGGGAAACAGCGCCTTCATTTCTCGTCTTCCGGTGTGTTTCACGCTGTTTCATCACTGCCTATGAGTTCATCGTCCTTGAAAACCTTAAAATTCCGCAAAATCTCCAACACAAAAATTTCCGTGGGTGCTGCCTTTAAGGATATGGCATGCTTCACAGCGACGCTCTCGCTGCGACCGTTCACCACCAAAAGTTCTCATGCAACTGATCCTGCATCAACATGCTATCCAATGGAAATAGTGTGATAAGACATGAGAACGTGTAACACTTTGCTATCATCATTTTCATTCGTTTTCTTCACAGCGACGGTGTCGCTGTGAAGTATGCCACAGCCCTTAGCTGGGCAGCTAGAATAGGAGATTATACGCATTTCATTGGTGGGGCTTCGTATTTCGACATTACTTCCGCCTGTCTTCTTATTTTCTGAGGGCTTCGAAAGTGTGAATACTTGGGATATATGTACCTCAGGTGGCTGCACTCCCCACTTTTTAGCGTAGGGACGCTAGTATCTCCTCCTATATACATAAAATTGTATCTCAAAACGGCCTTTAACCCAATGACGACCGCGCGGTGAGCTGCACTTTCTTGGTCGCGTGCGACCGCGTGGCTCACCGGTGAGCCGCGCTCTGCTAACAAAGGACCTCAATTTCGTGAAATTTCGCTGTACATTTGCACAAAATCGATGCATTACATCCAAACACTGTTTTTGCTACTCATGGTTCCGTACATACTACTTTTCAGTTGCAACAGAAGGATTGTAAAGGATGAGGTCTTTGAGAACGAGGAAAGTGAATAGCGTTGCTTGTATAGTAAAAGGAAGCTATCTTAGCAAAAGTCAGATTTCCCGCACAAAAACACTCCAATACATCTCGCTGAGTTGAGATAAAGACGTAAATACGTATCATCTTGTTATGTTTCTTTGTACCACTGAAAACTTCGTGAACAAACTTCTTGCTGTCTTAAGGTAAGAAAACCAGGATTGAAAGCACTCTTTTTTCTTGCAGTGGTAGCAAAAATCTTACAGAACAAGATTCCAAAATAAATTCTTGTAACTATCCATTCAATTTTTAGTATTTTTATCACAATTATGTGAAACCCTGTGGCCGCCGCGCTGTTAAAAGGGGCGTTGGTCCAACGCGCCAGACACGCGAAAACGCGCGCGGTCGTCAATGGGTTAAACCTGCTTTTCGGGACGAGGTCTGTAAGGGGTTTGTAACACCTTTCTGAACTTGAAGTGTGAAGCCGTAGATCTTACTGATCAGACAAATCAAGACCTGTTGGCCAACGTTGTAGACGATGCGGGCAGCCAGCACACACACACTGAGCGCTCCGACCAAATATTTCGCGAATTGCACTTTGGACCCTCTTAAAAACGGGGTTTTCGTCACTTTTATGATATTTTGTATACATTTTTGGAATCAACGTGACGAAGAGATCAAAGATCTGTTGTATCTTCAACACGCGAAACGAGCTGGCACACTGCATTTGAGTGTATGAATTATATGTGATTCAAAAAAGAGAAGAACGCAAATAGCTGGTTCATATGATTTACGCTACCTTCACGATTCGCTGAGTTTCAAATTAACAGAAAAAAGGAAAAAAAAAGAATACGAGCAAATTCTCAAATCGTTTTGAAGAAGCTAGTTGAAAATCTACATAATTATTAGAAATTCCTATACATTAGCAGAGTCGCGAAGCTTTCTCTGAGGTGATTTGATGAGGAATGCCTTGAACGATGCGTCTTGTTGACATTTGAAGCGAATATTCGAAACACAGCTCAAGGTTAGCTTTGATAAAACTATCTTTTATTCATTCAACGGCGCTCCATTCCCATGTGGAGACATCACTAAAGAATTTGTTCCTAAGAGGATAGCCGAGGGGACTTTTTTCGCTCCAGACAGATAAGGAGTTTTTTCTCGAACTACGCCTGACATTCTTAGTGCAGAGCAATTCAGACGTGCAATGGCAGATGTCATTTGTGGGACTTGATAAAGGTTTTGTAATCGTCTATTGTAAACACCCGTACTTTATTTGTTGTACGTTACAAATACCGGACGGCATTGAAGTTTTTGGTTGAACATCATAAGTTATGAAGCAAGATATTCAGTGGCAGTCAAATAATTAGCGCACTCAAATTTTTACACCACAAGTTTTCCACATATCTCATTCCAAGCATGTGCAATCGCAACAGAATTTGAATGTTGTGGGCTTCAAAAAGGCTGCCGTCCAGGTGCTTACCGTGGCCGCAGGCTCAATTGAAAGTGGAATAAAATAAAAATTTATATCTTTTTGTGTCCGACGAGGCAAGCAATAAATTACATAAATCTTTTCCTGCGGGCATCACTGCGGAATGATATCTACGGGGTAATAGTTCGCGCTTGACTATCAATATGTTCTTGTTCTAACAATATACAATCTCGCACATGTATAACTAATAGTAATTTACTAGCAGCTATTAAATTAATTCGATCAAAATTGTCTGTCATTGCTAGGCACTTCAGAACTTGATCTTCGACCCGAGCATTTCCCTTTCAATATGGCAGTGGTCTTTCCCACGGAGTATACGGAAATATCCTGAAAATTGTCTATTGATTACTAAGGGCCTTTGCGAATCATGGAAAGTCTTCATTGCTTGAGGCAATCATTTACCTCCATCTTCTCCCCAGTCGGTATTCCAAGTGTTAGCTACTAGCCAGTAATCTGTTCCATTCTCCGTCCCCCAACCAATTACTCTCACCCCATGCAATCCCTTCTCCTCGCCAGCGGTATGCTGAAAAATCTTCGTTGAAAATGACGTTGGATATTGATGACTTGTGAATAATATGAAGACGAACAACTTAAATTCCTCCGGTGTAGTAGGTGAAGTCAAGAAAGACTATGAATACAGCAGCCACTGGTCCGTTTTTCATTATCTCTTGTCTGATGAGCTTCTCGTCTCGAGGCATGTAGTAAGGTCGATAGCCTGAATTGGGCGAATTTTTTCAACAGCAGAGCTTGAGAGTGGAAATTAATATAAATTGGTCACTGCGCCTCTATGTCTTTAGTTCTAAAAGCATACATACATATTTCGTTCCTTATGATACAAAATCTTTGCTCACTAATAATTTATTTTCATTAATTTGAAAAGAAGAAAGGGTCAAAATTATGGGCCTTCATCAGTCATAAATTTATATATTAGGGTGTTAAGTTGGAAATGCGCGCTGAAGTTTCAACGTTTTTATGAACGTGTTGCCAAACCTTTTTCGCCAGACTTTTAATACCTCTTGAAAGAGCAAATCAGGTAGTATTTTTTCATATGCGGGTTGTCGAGTACTCCTTCATTCTTTGTTTTTTAAAGGAATTTATAGGAAGACCGACCAAAATTTTGGAATTTCTGTTCCCTAATTTCATGTTGTTAAAGAGCGTGAAACTGCAGAGGAGCACCACTACAGATCATATATAGAATTAAGAGAATTTTTGGTGTATTAATTGGCTAAATCCATGCAACAATAAATTACTCGAAAATGGCCTCGAACTTGGGTAACTGAACCGAAATTCCGACTGAAAATCGTTTCCTCGACTGCCCTGTTCTTCACATTCAGAATTAGGAGTCGCACTTGGGATCGCCTAAGAGCCCAGACTTTGCGCTATCAGGCGACCGCCTGCTTGCTTCGTTTAAGCCTCACATGGAAGAGGAAAATTCCAAAACTGCGACGAAACCAAATTTTGGGTAAGCCGCTATTTTAGGTCACTGCGCTGCGATAACCCAGAGGAGAGCCCTCACTCTTTTTGTGGAAGATGTCGAAGATTCAGCAATACTAATTCTGTATTGAACTTGGACTGGGGTGTTGTAGCTTTGTTTTTAAAAAATAATTTGTCCGATGCAAAAACGCGCATTTCCAACTTAACACCCTAATAGTATCAAAAGGTGATTATTTCGTTGATTTTTAAGAGAATGAACCATTGAGGATGAAGATGGGGATTCAGGGGGATGAACCGTTAGTTGAGCCAAAGTGATGTATCCGCTATTCACTTGTTGTTCATGAGAATCGAGCATACGATGTTCATACATTCCTCACTGATGTTGGCGACAACACCATCTACGCAAATGCCTAACGAAGCAAAGAGATTCCAATTACTTGTTTTGGATCTTGCGTTTTGAAATCCGCTGCTCCCTCCCTTCCCCCCCCCCCCGCCTTTGCGCGAGAAAAG
>JARK01001490.1:334166-407961 GCA_000688135.1 Ancylostoma ceylanicum | reverse complement strand
TCCCCCCCCCCCCCCGCCTTTGCGCGAGAAAAGGAATCTTGTACAAAGGAGGTCATGGCCCGATATGGTGTTGAGTTTTGATGCAGCAACGAATTCGGTCAGGTATACTCTTCAGTGCGTGATTATGTAGATGTGAAGTTCTTCAGGCGTTCTTGTAAAGCCTATCTTGGCGCTGAAATCGCCAACGAGGACTCTGTGTAAGGTACGGCTTTTCCCGTAATACTTCTTACAGGCCCATGTAGTATTCCTCAATATTGTCTCGTTGTAGCTGGATTCTGGACCGTAGGTGACCAATGTTATTAAGATTGCATTGCTACACTTCCTATTCGCAAACTTCTGACTCACATCGTTGACTTTTTGAAAGAATAGGTGTTCATGACCAAGTACTGACAAGGACATTAACTTAATTAAATTCTTTAGTGTCATATGTTATAAGGGACAGTTCTGATCCCATGCCGAAGGTTGTGCGAAGTGGGCGGTTTCTTCTCGTCTCGGTCAGTTCGATGACGTCTTATTTGATCTTTCTGGCTTGCCTCATCAAATCCTCTAAGGAAACCTCCGATTCAAGCATTTAATCCTTGAGAGTAGTTCTCAGTTTGGCACCATAGGTGACTTCTCAGACCGTCCTCTTGCTGACGCTTTCATATCAGTGATCTTTCCGCGGTTAGTAGAACACTTTACTATCAATTCCAAATCATCTGGCGAATATGTCTCACAAGAGAGCGGGCTGGGTTTTTTCTGGCTGCGGACGATGGGGCTTATTTCTTCTAGAGGTGGCACGATCTACGTTTTTAGAGGCGTTTCACGGAGCAGGAATTACCTTTTTATGAAATCATCTGTTCACTATTGATGGCTATTGCTTTACAACCAACCCGATGTTAAAGACGGCAACTGCGCAGATCGAGATCGGGGACTTTGCTTTTTCAAATACCATGGAATTCTCACGATGCTTATACATATGGGTGGTTTCTTCTTCAATGTTCACTCACCAAAGATCTTATCTTCTTCGTAGGACTTGGGGTACTTCCGTCGACATGTCTTGCGACATACTGGAGTGTCCCAGCGCTTTTCCGGGCAGGGCCCATAATACGTCTGATTTGCATGGTGTCCACATGGATAGAGAGGGTAGGGTAGACAGACGTTCTGAACAACTACTCTTTTCCTCATTATAATAAAGTTTTCTTCCGTGATGAGTAGAAAAAATGCGGCTTCACCTTCTCCCTATACCGTCCGCCCGTGCAAACACCTTCGCGCTCCATGTAAAGGAAGGCCTCGAACGGGAAACCTCCCCTACATCTAGTACAGAGAGATCTGTAAGAACGGAAGAGGAAGTGAAGTTATCTAGTGTACTGTTTTACCCATAACCACATGTGCTCCCACAACACGACAGCAAATCTGTATCGGAGATGTGTACCTTAAGGTGAAGATTCAGTAGTGCTCTCTCATTAGATACAGAAATCTGTATGAAAACTGCTGTGAACCTTCATCGTACTATTTGACTGCACACATACTCGATCCGACATGGCTCCCGCTGACGATACTGCCCAGCATGATCCTAAATAGTTGTCGCTTATTAGAAGTTATTTCAGTTAACTGAAAATCTTCGATGAAATGTTTTTTTTCTCTAATTTATAAGAGAGGGAGGAATCAGGAGGAAGAATGAGTGAATATTCAATTCTGTAATGATGCCATACCGCAAGCAGATTGGTCACGAATATAGCGTATTGATGTGCATTCTGGCCAATGTTGGCGAGCATCGAAACTGAAACCTTCCAGCTTTTCTGGATTCTTTTATTAGAATGGTTTTCTGGGTCCTAGTGTTTTTCTTTCAAATTAATCTTAACGCCTTCATTCCTACTGATTGGCTTGGTCGTATTCAAGGAGCCTGTCGAAAACGTTAGGTTTGCACGCCCTCTGTAACTGTGCGGGTCCTCAGAATAAGCTGTACCCTACAGCTGTAGTGTAGTTTAGCAGATACCCTGGAGCAAGTCGTGCACATATTCGTTTAACAACTTGCAGACAATCTTTTAACTAGCACGCTTTGGGACTGGTTTCAGATGTGATCCTAAGCTTGCTAGCCATATGCTTGTCAGCAACTTGTTCTAGTGATTCTGAGTAGTCTCCCAGCTTCAACACAGATCTTCGCGTATTTTTCCAATGAGATTTTCGTGTATCCCAGGACAAACAAAATAAGCTTTTTCTTTGCACAATTTGTTTTTTCTCCGGAAGAGTACGTGTATTTTCCGCACGGATTTGGGAGAAATTTGGGAGAAAAGTACGCGAAGTCTGCTTGAACGGGCACCGATTCTGCTTGGATTTTTAGCGCCGTCTTTCCCAGATACTGTACGGAATCTGCGTTTCAAAACACAACAAGCAAGGTTATCTCCATTTCTACCGCTTCTGGAGTGCACCACTAGGATCTGGTTGGCGAAAACTCTCAAAATCTTTTGACATTCCCATTCTGGAAAATGAACTGGAGCACAGTTCTTAGCAAAATTTCTACAGAAGAAATGAAAAAAATTCCTATTTCTCCCTCCCTCGCCCGACACACACAAAAATCTTTCTCTATCTTGCCTGCATATTCGTAACTCTAAAACATTGTTTTTTTAATACTACAAACACTATAATTAATTACCCTGTTTTCCCACTTCATTGCTTACCAAGCTGTCGAGCCCTTTCTCCTATTTTTTCTTTCCGAATGATAAATGCGCGTATTTCAAGCTGATACGAACGAATAATTTCTGTAATTCTGTTTTCCTGCGCTGTTATTGGAGTGAATCTGTGATAATAATTTAATTTTAACAGAATCGTAGAAGAGCTCAGTTACGACAGAACCTTTCGGGAAGCTCAACATCGAGATCTACATTCTGCACATCTTCCATTTTAGGAGTTACCGTGTACTTCATGTCCATCAAACGAGAAGTCGCAAACGCTTCCGCGTTCGGTGAATACTTTGCCTGAAATTTTCACGCAGTCTCACATTGTTATTCCTCCAATGTGCAATTAGGTTGAATAGCTGAACTTCATCTGAAATTAGTAGCGAGCAATCGAACTGAATGTTCGTACCTTAAAGTATGGTTGACGTTTATTCACGTAATCCACAAGGGCTTGGCCAGTAAGTTTTCTAGCAAACTCCGGTATCGGTTCAGCGAGGAACTCATCTCAAATTTCAAAATATTCTATGATCAGTTTTTTAAACTGCTACTGTACTCAGCTTGCTCAACTTACCAATGGATAGGCGCTTCTGTGCAATTACAGTAACAGCTAGGGCACAAAGGATCAACATCCTGAGCTAGCGTCGTGTGTGCAGTAGTGGCTATATTGAAACACACAGTATCTAATAAAATTTTTTGAGACCATGCCTACGAGACATTTTCTTTACTGGCCCGGCGTTCCAGTGTTATCTGAGCTAAGGTTTTCAGTCATTGCTCTAGTAGTGCACAAAAATCGTTTCTGCAGGTGGAGATGAACGGTGTGGTAACTATTGGAGACATGTTCCATCTTGAACCCTAATCCAGAAAATAATTTTTTTATAAAAGGAAATCACTCTTTGAGAGTCATTGATGCGAAGAACCTGAGCCTTCTATGGAATGTGGATTAAAACGGTATTAATAGTTTGTTGCAATGAACAATGCCCAAAGACACTGTCCCAACCCAACCCAGAGTTCTTTTTTTTTTTGAGATTTTCACATGAAAAGAGACTAGAAGCTGTTAATTACATTATTGTGTGGTCCCGTGCAAAACTACCAGAGGAGCCTGTTCGCAAGGCTCAATTCTCGGGAGCCTGCGGGCCGAGACGGAGACAGGGGCCAAGTCTCTCTCTGAAAAATCCACTCTCGGTGGCGCACCTTCTGAGGAAATTTCTACTCCTCCTGAGAGTTTCTCATCCATACCCTAACAGAGCAGGGACTGCGGTCAAGGGAGTACGATGCGGAAACTCTTTAGATAACTTCACCACAATGCACCTCACTCACCAATATATTCGCCAGTTATGTAGACAATATTGCACTATGTGCTATGCAGCTGAATGGTTCTGTAGCTTCAGGTTTCTGTAGCTGGCTCTAATCGAAAGAATCGCAGCAGTGCTGGTTCCATATAATTATCAGGGACAACATTCCCAGACAAGAGGTTCTGTGGTCAAGCAACCAGATAATGATCTTATAGAGCTAGGTCTCGGGAATAATTTCAGTGGAAACTGACTTATCGGCCAGACCTCTTCAGAAATACCTGCGCAGATTTCGCAAACTGGGACAGGCACTGTTCTGGTGAGAGTCAAAATAAAAATGAAGGAGGAACCATTGGAATGTCATTTCTCATGCAGTTCACTACCGAGGCTTAGTCCAATCAAAATGCCGCCTATTTACCTCATTCAATGGCCTTTTCCGTGGATAAAACTCTGTTGATACTTGCTACTGGGAAACGCTAGTGTTAGAACATCTTCAGCCCGAGCTAGGCTGTTCCTGAAGCCATGGTGACACAGACTTCTGCAAAAGTTAGGGCAAGCTTGTGAATATTATCGATCAATATACCATTGCCTAATGCTAGTTTCAAGCGATATTATTCAGTTTTTAAACGACAATTTTTATGGGGACGGAACTTATTTATTTATTTTTTATTTATATGCACGTATATGCGCAATACAGTCGCATATAGACCACAAATACCGAAGGGTGATAGAGAAGCTCTCCAGGTCTTGCAAGTGAACCGAAAGCTATTTCAAGATGTGTCCCTGATTTGGATGATGGGAATAGTAGTTTTTTTTTTTCCGGAGTAAACTTCAACATAGCAGAATCAGTGAGACATTATTTCGTTTCGTCCAGAACTGCTCCTACGAGCAGAGCGGATATTGAGAGAGCACCCATAGATCTTCCAAAACTGAGCAGATCTTTTTTGAGACAGTATTGCTCAAGTGGGGGTAAGAGTCGTAGGCGAAGTTATGAATCACCCTAATACTACCTCAACCCATCGACGGCCGCGCGGCTCATTGGTGAGGCTTGCACGCTTATTTTGCTGACGGTAGTGCTAATTGTACACTGCAGCTAAATGTTTGAACGTTTGACGACAAAAATAATTTGCATAATGTTATGGACGGCATCAGGTCGGTGGTAATTGATATATGCTCCTTTCCGCATTCATGAATTTCTTTCTAGTGATACTGTAGAGATTGTTCTCATTCTACGTAGCACCACCACTCTCATGCGCGTTTTCGAACAATCATATAGCCCAACATTCAAAAAGAACACTAAAATTTCCAATAATGCAGATTTTCTCTCAGTCGTGGGGTTGAATCCAAGTGAATCCATTATGTATTCTAATATCCTCATCCATTTCTGATTATAGTGATACTACCATGCAGCAGCCATCGATACAAAGACAACACATTAGTGGGGAAGTGCAGGTGCAGTCTCTTCAAATTTGCTCATGAAACAAATCACAAACACTGGTGCTAGTCTCCGTCCCATGGCGCGCCATCTGATTCGAAAGTATTTCTCAGACAAATTGGGACCTTATGAACAGTTTGTGCTTATCTTTTAACTCACCTTTTCTTCATCACAAATACCCATTTGTGTACATAAAAAGAAGGGGGGGGGGTGATTTTTCCACATGCTACGTTTTCTATGCTGGCTAAATCCAAGAATTGGTTCACACAGCCTTTAGAGGGCATAACGAGTCAGAAACAAACAGTAGCCAGTCAGAAGCAGACGAGGAACTGAAGGGACGGGCTCAATTTACGTCATCGCATGGATCAAGGTGAGTGTCGGTAAAGCTGACGTGTTTGCGGATCTGAGGTAGCAGCGCGACCGCGCCGCTCTTAGGAATCGGTCTTTTGCGCTGCCGCGATAGCTGTAAACAACAATGTTTAGTGTATTGTTCCATGTTGAATTCGATGGTTTCACGGTGAAAACACATTACTGTTGAGATCTGCAATCACGGCAGCGTATAATAGCGACTCCAGCGCGCAGCGTGCCTGCGCCATAGTGCGCTCTCAAGTCCTCAAATCCGTCCGCTCCGTTTACGCTCTCTGTAAGTATGGATTCAATCTCACAGATTTTAAAACGCTGATTTCTACCATACCATATGCGTATTGTTGTAGTGCAGAAATCAATGAAATTCCACAGAATTTATTTGAATAGCTAGATAGAACCAAATTGCATCGCAGTTGAACGTTTCTGAACTCATTCAATCTTCATCAATCCGCCAACCATTCGCTCTTCAATACCGCAGTTGTTAATGCCACGAGCCATACGGAAATAACCTGAAATTACACGGCCTTCTCAAAAATGATGCTGGTTAATTCGAAGACCGTACATTTCACTAGGTACATACCATTCTCTCCCCAGTCAGAGTTCCAGGAGTTTGCAATCAGCCAGTAATTCGCATTCTTTTCTCTGCCCCAGCCAATAACTTTGACCGCATGTGCTCCCAGCGGTATGCCACCATTGTTCTAAATAAAGGTTATTTTCAGTTAATTATCTTTGTTACGTGAAAGCTCTGCTCTTATTCCTCTCTTTCAGTCCGATGAGCTTTAGGCATATGATGCCTTCGTCAGACCCTAACATTTCAAGCACAATACAATATCATCACATCGTCATACTTATATGCCGAAAGCTCATCGGAATAAAAGAAAAATAAGAGCAGAGCCTTCACATGACAAAGATAATTAACTGAAAACAAAATGAGGCTCAGAGACGGAACTATATTGGATTATAAAGCTTATTTTTTAGAGTTAGTTTTGAATGACCCTGACTTTGATAAGTGGGCTTTATTAGGCTACCTTCTCTACTGAAATTTGGCAAGAAACTTCCTATCAAACTCCGCCCATGAAGTAATTTGACGCGTTCATCAAGGAAGTCATACGTATTTTTCTTGCATCCTTGTTTCTATAAGGTAACAGTATTTACACAATATGTAGCTGCCACATCTTGTAAGGTCTCCTACGATCTTTTCTTCAGCAACACTGTAATGATGATTATAAGATATCAACCGGGTTCAACATTCTTATCTGAGGCATACAACATCAAAGTGAAATAAAAATAAGAGAGTTAAAACGTAAGTCGTAATAAAACTAGAAAGCATTGGGCTAAGATTGTTTCCGATCCTTTTTCTTTCGTATTGTTAGATGGACAAATGAACTTCCCAGTACTATGTTTTCCCAGTAATTTTCCATGCCAAACTCTGAAATTCTGAGGAAACGTCTATCTCAGCTCGATGTACTAGAAATTCGCAAAATCGACGACGTATAATATGATTGTTTGTAGAATGTGCGCTCAATTTACCCTTATTGATCACTCATTCCCCAACATGAACCAGAAGTAAAGCGACCTTTTCTTGCTATACATAGTTCATTCTGTTGTTCCTTTCATTCTACGCTTACAATTAATAATTCTTGAATTCCTTAGCACATTGCTTGGGCCTGCAGTTAACTGAGTACTCTGGCCCATCTTTTCCATCGTCTCACAAGGGAAGTGCACGAGGCTAACCCCGGGGATCGGAACGGAACATCCACTTTCGGAAGCGTTGTCTGAGATGATGTTAATGTATGTATATCATTTTTGCCCAATGCTCCTGATGCACTCAGGAGAGCGCGTCAAGGGTTTTGCTATTGCACTGCCACGGGAGTCCATGTAATGCTGGGTTTAATGAAACGTTGATCACTCAAACCAACTGTGGTTGCGATGATTAGTTGTCCTATAGGCTATGGAGTGTTTTAGAACACATTTTAGAAAAACTTGGTTTATCCTGTTCACGTAAGCTTGAGCTAGGCATAGCACCAGTGGTTCGGTGGCCGAGGGGGAACGCATCAGACTATGAGGCTTACGGTCGAGGGTTTGAATCCCGCCGGTGCAGTTCTTTTTGCACTTCTAAATTTCAAGCTTTTGACCATGTCTGAAGTAGTTATTATTATTACAACACACCAGATTTGTGCAGTACTGCACAAACTTCAAAGCAATTCCATTATCTGAAGCGTAGTTCCATGTTAGGTAGGGATGGTTTCGACTTGATGTTTTTGTGACATGGTCTCTTTTTTGATGGGATCCTTTTTCGTTTCTTATTATAAACACTGTTATTCCGATTTCACTGGCGCGATTGAAAATTTCGATCTTCTGCCAGACCGATGCGCCACCCGCTCGACCACTCTGCCACGGCTGCCATGCTTGCAGCTAGGACTCATGAGCACATGACCAGATGAAACAAACTTATTAAAAATGCGTCTCCAAACGTTCCATCATCTATAGGATAGCTATTCACGGTAACCACGGCTGGTTTGGGCAGTCAAAGTTTCATGAATCCAACCCAGGACCCATATGACAAGCCAATAGAAAAATAGGCACTATCCAACCTTCACGGACCCAAAATCTTCAAATGAAAATTTTGACTGAAACTTTGCATCCGGGGGTTTTTTGAGGTGCTGAACACAAATATCGTATCCATTTTGTACCGCAGTCGCATTTTTGTAGGGTTACGGTAGGTTTACTGCACGCTACCGTACTCCTACCGTAACCCTACAAAAATGCGATTGTGGTACAAAATGGATACGATATTTGTGTTCAGCGCCTCAAATAACCCCCGAATGCAAAGTTTCAGTCGAAAATATTTCCTTGAAGATCTTGGGTACGTAAACGTTGAAGGCTGCCGAAACATCTTTGACGCGCTCTCCTGAGTGCATCAGGAGCATTGGGCAAAAATGAGATGCATACATTAACATCATCTTAGACGATGCTTCCAAAAATGGACGTTTCGATTTGATCCACGGGGTTAGCCTCGTGCACTTCCCTTGTCAGTCCCGTTATGCTAATTCTATGCAATCTGTCAATTCAGTAGTATATTCGTAGGAGTGAACTGTTAGGGCGGCGGATTCCTAACATCCAAGAATTCGCTAATAGTCTACCCGTTTCAGACCATGTGACTAGTGCCACTCCGCACTTTCAATCACCTGTTATGAATGGTTAATCAAAATATGAGTCTGTGATGTTCCATGTCTAACCTAGCCAGTGCTACCATCCCGTGCTTGTCCTCTTGTGGAGTTAATACTCCCTTCCATACCATTCTATTGTTGTGTTACCCGCGGCATTGATTTAATAGCGGCAAATAGGACGTGGATAGATTGTCTTTTCTCTGGTATTTTTCGGTGAACTTGAAGTCTCCGTTTTTTATAGGCCTACAAGTGCGCAAAATAAATGAAAGAAATTCCTTTCGTCAATATGCAAACTCCAGAATGTTCTGTGAGATACCGTGTACACTGTATCCTTGCAGTAACTTTTCAAAAATGGGTGACGCCACGTAGCAGTTATGATTTTCCTGATCAGCGCATCAAATAACTCCCTAATGTAGAACTTGGTGGTTAATGTTATTGAGATACTAGACGGCATACCCGGCTCCGCTCGGGAATTCACTACCCCGAGCATTCACGCTGATGCGGTTAATTAGGATACAAATTCGTCCATTTGAAATGCTCATCATTTGGGTGATCACCATGTCAAATAGTCTCGTTAATCTTTCTAACCTGTTCGAACGTGAAAAAGTCGTTAAAACCAATTAATCGATACTTTCTTACAAAATAGTTGTTATATTCGTGTTAGACATATTGGAGGCCACCACCTGACATGTTCTCACCCGTCCCCGAGCGTAGATGGAAAAGTCGATAGAATCAATAAATCGATACCCTTCGTACTCAGCGCATTTGAAAACCCTAGTAGACATGTCCTTGCATGTCCCCGAACGAAAGTGGAAAAAAATCAGTAAAATCAACAAATCGATACCCCCGCCCAAAACGGTTGGTATGTTCGTGTTCAGCGTATTGAGTAACCCCAGTGGGCATGTCCTCGCCAGTTCCTTAGCAAAAACAGCGAAAAATCAATAAAATCGATATAATCGATAAGCTACTCGATAATTCGCATCGTGAAGTAGCCTATAACCTCCGCCGGTCCATTCTGTACCTGAATGCAAAATTTGGTCCAGATCGGTTCACTGTTCGCGATTTCTATTCATTACATACATACATACACACGCACACACAAACTTTCACTTTTATATATACAGATATGGCTAAACCAGGCGAATGGTGCAGTGAAGTGTTAAAAGAATGTGGTACAGTGTCGTTATTAAATTACATTAAAAAATGACAAACCTTATAAATTCCTCCTCTGTAGAAACTGAAGTCAATGTAGACCCTAAATCCAGCGACCACAGGTCCATTTTTGAATATCTCTCGTCGAATGAGCGTCTCATTGTTTGGGAGAAAGTAGGACTTCTTTGCTAAATTCATTGTCAACATTCTGAATAAAATGAAGATGGAAATCTGTCAGCCAAAGAACTTTTAAACAATTTTCATCATTATTACTACTTCAGAAGAATAATGCGTCGTCAGGGATGAAGTGTAAGATGTCCATCTAGGTTTTTCTTCTTTAAAACGGTTGGAAACCCTCTTCCCTACCTTTCACTTTTGAAGATAAAAGTTAATCCTGAGATGGTGATTTATATCTGTTTTAATTCTTTTTTTCTTTGCAGAGCATTTTTTTTTTTTTGGAATTTCCTCTCTCTCCTTCGCCCTATTTACAATTATGACATCCATTTCTTGCTGTTACGCAGTGCAATGAGATTATTGTAGGCACTCTGTAGGCGCTGTAGGTGAGTTTTTACCTGAAACCTCGTAGCGCACCTTTACTGCAGGCATACGGCAAATACATTATTCCCATCTAGAATTTTTAAAAATCTCACCGAGAGGAGTCTTTTAACATGCTGATTACGAATACATCATCCGATTTGCATTATAAAATTTATGGGGCAACATGGGCTCAATGTGTAATGACAGTACCCATAATTCGACTGCTACTGCGTACTATAACTCTTCAGAAGTGCGTTTCGGTGCAAAATGGGTACTAAATTCGTGATCAGTAAGCAAAATAGCATTTGTTGTGGAGCTGTTCACACCTGTCTGCAAGGTTTGGCCCGAGATGATTCATGCCGGTTGCTAGTCGTTCCGTTTCTCAAAACGCTAGCCAACCTGTTTTGAGGTAACACCAGCTTGCCTTTGCCCTGGACTCCCTGGCTAAACTCCATAGTAAACATGTTTCAAGAGGTCAACCTACCTATGTCTTTGTTGCATATGTCAATGGATACTAAATGATTTCCGCACAACGCACTTCTCTACATACACCTAATTATTGATGAATTAATGATGATGGTGGTGAAGGTCTTTAGGTTGTCCGGAACTGGTCCAGTACCAAAGTATGCAATTTTTTCTGAATGCCTACTTACCAAAGTACTTGTCTTCTGGATAGGACTTGGGATATTTATAGTGACACGATTTTTTACACTTCGGAGTAGGCCATGATTCTTCCGGACAGGGCCCGTAGTATGGCTGATTGGCGTGTTGATCACACGGATAAAACGTATATGGCTTGCAAGAATTCTTAACAAATTCCTTCCATTACAATAACTGAGTTTATGAAGTGTGGTGACGAAAACATGGCCACCCTACCTTCTCCCTATATCGTCCGCCAGTGCAGACCCCTTCTCGCTCCATCCAGCGGTATGCCTCGATCGTGTAACCTCCCTTGCATCTGAATTCCAAAGATCATTCGGGAGTGGGAGTAAGTGGTAAAAATTCAAGCATTGACTGCACCCTATCCCGCAAGAGCTCCCACAGCACGACAGTATGTCTGTGTCCGAAACCATCACCTTAATAAAAAAAACTTTGGTCTTTTCGGACATGTATCCAGAAATTTGACAAGCTGCTTTTAACCTTTATCGTACTGTTCGACTGTACACATAATTCATCCGACATAGCTGACGCTGATGCGACCGCCCAACACGAGCCTCAAAAATTCTTATTCATTAATGCCTTGACTGTTGTGTATGAACAAAGTGGAGTCCCTGTTCTACTGAAGAGTCACGCCGTGTGAGGAAACATCCTTTCACGTACCACATTTGGACTGGTCACGAATGATGCCTATCGACTTGCATTCTGGCCAATGTTGGCGTGCATCAAAGCTAAAATAGGTATTCTTTAGGAAAATATGTGTATCAATGTTTTTCATGTGTTGCTTCTGACAAAGCACAATGAGCACAACAACTATTCCTAAAATGATCTTTCTACGCTTGTTCTCGCTCAAACGGCAGACAGAGAAAAATATTTTGTGATTCAGAGATGATCGGATATTGCCAGCTGCTGAAGTGCATATAATGAATGTGAACATTACAACCTGTCCGGGAGCTCAATGTCCTCATCATGGTCTAGTAGGGTCTCGCCATGATCCACATTTGGCGATGATTCTTTCTCCTCTGGACTTTCTAGAAAACTCAAATCCATTATCCGAGCTTTAGTGAATGCTTCTGCTTCCGGTGAATATTCTGCCTGAAAATTCCACAAAAAATTGCACGCAATTCTGCAAATTTCATCCATGATGCGTATGTTCGGTTGACTAGTTCACACCTTGTAGAGCGATTGATGTTCATTGATGTAATCCACAAGAGCTTGTCCAGTAAGTTTTTGGGCATACTCCGGCATCGGTTGGTCAAGGAACTCCTCTTAATCTCTATACGTTATAGCATTTCATTGTTCAGAGGTTTTCAACTAATGATCGAGTAGAACTTACTGGACGTACTCGGTTTCTCGGCAAATGCAGTAAGTACTAACACGAGAAGAGCCCACATTTGAGCAAGTAAAAGGTACATCAGAACTTACGATACACCTAGAAAGTCTGTGGAAAAGGCAAGAGGCGAATCCATACGTAAGTAAAATGATGCCCATCTCTTGACGATGCGAATAAATACACTTTGTTTGGAGCGGACCTGTTCTTCGCGGAAGCAATCATGCAGATGCCGAGGAAACGCTTTGCCTCTGCGCTGCAAGTAACTCTGTTTGACTTCACTCTACATCTCGAACAGGTCATCTTCTGGAAGTTTGGTATTTCTGTAGGAGGTAATGCAACTCTTACAGTCTTGATGATCCACTTTGGGTGAGACAGCAGTTGAAACGCGGGCTACAGAGAGCCAGTTCTGAGCTGGTTTGAAGTCTTTCAGGTGGATGTTTGAGAGTGGGCCAGAATCATTTTTGTCTCCTTCTCTGGAGCTAGAATGCGCAAGGATTGTGATGTGCTACGCATAAGAATATCACGTTCCTTCAAAACGTCATCCTCCTTTCACATGGAACAAAATGTGATGCACTTGCGGCTTCAATGGTCTCTGATGGGATATTCGTGACTGCTTGCACAAGAGTGAAGCTCGCTCCAAACAAGAGTGGTCTCTTCGTGCTACACATGAGACATGATCTCCATCTTAGGTACGCATACATGGGGATCTTTTGAATGTTTTCTTTCTCACAAAATAATTTTTCGATGTGTCAAAATTTATGACGCATCCTGTACTAGCAAGAAAAATAGGTGCCGGTTAAGCCATTTACTACCATAGATAAGTACGATTAATTTGATCTTCACATTGATGGCCGTCGCCAAAAGCAGACGACAGCAAAGTTCAGCAAGGTAAAAGGATAAAGGATAAAGTGGTCGGCGTTGATCAATCCCGTCATGTGGGATGCGTCACGCATTCGACTTCATCTGAGCATCGTAGAGGCGTTGAATGCGCATGTGCCCTATACAGTGACTTGCGGGGGGCATCCGATGAACCAAGTTAGTGCTTCATCCTCCCAGACTCCTCTGGTACCAATTTACCGACCCCGTAGGGATGGACGGCTTGGTTGGCCGTGGGCGCGCGATCGAATCAGCAAGGTACTGTGACAAAAAAAAGGTTTAGAGGGAGGGTATAGTGGGAGTCTGCTTTTAGTAATGCGGCAAAGGAAAAAAATGGTTGCTACCTTATCCTGATTGTGCCCGGGCAAGAATTTATTGAACACTTCCTAAGTTGGAAAATTTCGGAAAGGTGAGTGATTGTGAATCGTTTTGTTGACAAAGGCTGAAGAGTGAATGATTTTAACTGAACCAATCACAGGTCTGCTGGCTTATCAGTTAGAAGTAGAGAATCCTAACCAGATGAAGTGAAATAGAAATGGTGATAAACTTCGATCGATTTTTGGAAAAAGCTGCATTCATAGCGATTTGTTTGCTGCTCTCACGAGTGTAACTTGAAAAGTCGAAAAAAGAAGCTTAGCTGATAGTAAAGACTGCAAAAAGCATCATGTGATGTGAGGATGCAACAAAAGAGATTACGAAAATTTACTGCTCGTAGATATTCACTTGATATCAGTGACAAGAGCAAAGGTCTCCTTAGTTTTTCTTTTCTCTACATGGCTAGCCGTATATACAATGTACATGCTACATACAATACACAATTCCATTCGGAATAGGTACATACTTATAGGTACATACATACTTATAGGTAACAATGGTACAACACTATGAAACATGCATACCTGTAGTTCAGTAACAAAAACAAACCCCGCGAGTTATAAATGCGAGTCTTTCTCATCGTTTCCCTTTAGTTTCCCTGTTGTACCATGCAAATTGTTTCTGCATGCAATACTTGGTGTACAGGGTGATCCAAAAGGTCCCGGATGAATTTCTTGCACAGCCAAATCTGTGGATAGTTCAGGAAAACAGTCAAACCTGGGCCTTCTCTTCACTTAAGGGGAAAGATGACAAAGACTTGCATTTATTACTCGCAGGGTTTGTTTTTGTCACTGCACTACAAGTATGCATGTTTCATAGTGTTGTACAGTCCTTCTCAAAAAGATAGACGGATTGCGCGTCTGCACCATCGCGGCGGGACCTGAACGAGGGATGCGGAGAGAGCATGCCTAAGTGAGAGGCTCGAGTAGGTCCCGCCGCGATTCTGCGGCCGCAACGATAAGAAACCGCACGCGCAATCCGTCTATCTTTTTGAGAAGGACTGTACCATTGTTCGCAGCCGTCGTCATCACTTTCTGTCTGAACCTTCGAGATGTTTTTTTTTTTTGAAATTCCAAATAAAATATGCCATCAAGAATAAGCCTCCACGCTTGGAATACCCTGTGACTCATATTCATTGAGATCAGATGTAAACCTCTCTAGAATAGCATAATTTAGGGTAGGTGAAGACGAGATCACTAGTCACACCATAAGAAGTATCTGACTTCAGAATCATCATTGCAACTCTACTGACATTGTGCACTAACCTCCAACCATTTCGTCTTCTGAGTTTGGAGTTTCAGTAACCTGGCCAAAGCCAGCAAAACGCCCGTGGGCGTAGCATGCACGTACACGCGTTCATTATACTTGTTACAGTGCCAAATACAAACATCGCAGGCGACTTCGAACTGTGAACAGTATTTCGGGCTGAGCTCATAGAACTTGTTGTGCTACAAAGCCGGTGGTGATTTCTGGACGCAGATGACCGATGGCAGTGCGTTATCACATCGAGCTTTTGTAAATAACGTGATAAAGTGCTCAGAAGGGGAGTATGCACTCAGCCAGAGTCATATACAGTGCTGGCCGAGAAGAAGTCACCTTTTAAACCTTTGTTCATAACTTTTTTCCTAAATGGAGCTTGAGATTTCTGAATTAGAGAGATATTGCAGGTACCTGTTTATCAGTGAATACTTACTTAGGACATTCAGACGACCCGGTCCTCAGAACGGCGGTTGGCCTTGCGCTAGTCCCAACTTCTCTTCCACATTGCTCGGTCTTGAGCCTTAGTTGACCAGTGGACCTTAAAGGCACAGTCCCACCTCAGAATCGTTTTCGAGCTTTTCGCATCAGATGAATCTCCAACGACTGCTGATTAGAAAGGTATAGGTGATTCCGTTCAAAACCACCAAAAACCTCCGTTTTCGATATCCGAATTTGGAGGAGGCATTGGGCGGAGTCGGGGGGCGGGGCCTAGCCTCTTTTCGACTAATTCACTCCTGGTAGCGCAGTTGCTTGGAATAATCTTACTCATCGAAAGAGTTCCTCATCCACTTCCTATAGAATAGAAACTGCATTTCAAGTGTTGCCACCAAAAGAGTACATGGTGCTGAAACCCTGCAATCTCGAGCAATACGGCGGATTTACAGGGTTTCCGCACCCTGTATTCCATTGCTGGCACACATGAAACGCTGTTTCTATTCCGTAGGAAGTGGATGAGGGACTTTTTTTGATGATTAAGATTATCCTCAGAAACTGCGCTCCCAGTGAATGAATTAATCGAAACGAGGTTAGGCCCCGCCCCCGACTTCGCCCAATGGCTCCTCCCAAGTCGGGTATCGAAAACAGAGGTTTTTGTTGATTTTCAATGGAATTACTTATACCATTCTGATCAGCAGTCACAGGAGATTCTTCTGATGCGGAAATCTCAAAAATGATTCCGAGGTGGGACTGTACCTTCAAAGGCAGCACCCGCGGAAACCCTTGTGTTGGAGATTTTCTCGAATTGAGGAGTTTTCGGGGACGATGAACTCATAGGCAGGGATAAAACTGCATGAAAGAAGCAAGAAATGCAAGAAATGAAGGCGCTGTTCACCATGTGTCGAAGGCGCGGACGAGTGCTCCGCCGTGGGGTGTGCGTGTGTTCCGCCACGAAACCCTGTAAATAGTACGCATTGCACGCGTCCGCTGCGCCAGCCCACCCACCGCGATGACGTTAACTGGCGCGTCGGTCCGTTGGAAGGCCGGCGTGGCCGCGACAGCGATTCTTGCTTCTCTGCAGGTAGGTCATCAGTCATTGTGTTCTTCTCACACTTGTGATGTGCTCACTCTCTATTTTACTAACCACACCTCAGCTCCTAGTCGAGGATTTCGGTTGATGCTACCTTTAACGGAACCGGAAGCACAGCTGTTGTTCCTGTCATACCACCTCAGAGGAGGTTGGCCGCGTGGACGTTTTTTGTCGCGAGGATACTATCGCAAAGCCGCTGAACTCCATCTTTCATCCTTGCACCTCATAAGATGTCCTGCGTACCGGTGTTTCGACTCGTCAGCGTGAAGGACAGCATCATGGGCCTTCGACATTGCTCCAACATCTGAGTTGTGCAGATCAAGCATGCGGCGTTCAATTGAGACCTGAGTTAAACGAAGCTCATTTCGGCGATTTTCGTCAGTAAATAGCGCTATTGATACCTTCACTGCGCTCGCAAATTTTTATAGTAATTTTTATAGTGATTTTTTACTTTAAATCGTCAAAATCATGGATTTTGTAGTAGTTGTGGGTTGTTCGATAATCAAAGTCGTTTTTTGTTCATTTTTCCAAAGCAAATTTATACTAACAACAAATATTAATCAACGATGTATTGGCCAATTTGTTAAATGATCATTTGCCATCTATCGGTGAGACGAAAAAAATTCCACTTCTGGGAAAGCCTTGGTTTTTAGAAGCGAAAAATTTTAAACTCAACACATTTTGAACTGCCTGATCGAAATCGAAAGTTTCATCATCCAAATGGTTCTAGAGGAAGCGAAATGAATGGTAATCTAATGGTGCTAAGTCAAGGCTATAGGGTGGATATAGCACCTGTTCCCAATTGAGCTCTGTTAATTTTTGGCGGATTAACAAAAAGGTGTGGGGTCTGGCGTTATCATGATGGAACATCATGCCTGTGCGATTGACCAGTTCAGGGCGTTTTTTCCTAATTTATTCGATCAATATCGATAGTAGACGAAAGTAGACATCCGAATCAATAATTTGTTTTCTTGGAAACTTTTCGAAGTAGACTACACCCTTGCAGTCCCACCACACAGAGAGCGTAATATTGGCTTTAGATGTCGACTGTGGGGCTCATTTGCTTGATCTATGATCGTTTTTGTATTTTTTCTAAATCGTGAACAATCTGTTTTTGATCACCCATTATGATTCTATTCAGAAATAGGTCGTTTTTGTTACGATTCAGCAAAGAGTCGCATGTATTAATGCGTTCGATCAGTTTGTTTACATAACCAAGCTGTTGTAATGGCAAGTAAACGACTAAATTCGATATATCGAGCTTCTCTGCTATCTCTCGAGCTGTCATACGCCGGTTAGGTTTGATTAACTCCTCTATTTTGTGGTCATCAGTAGTGGTGGTTGGAGGACCAGTATGTGGTGCATCTTGCACGTTAAAATCTCTAGAATGGAGGCGAGGAAAACCAACGCTAACAATGGCGTTCAGTAATACGGTCTCCACCATAAACTTTACATAATTGCTTGCACCGCATTTTTGCCCTTTTGAAAGTTAAACGAATATGTCAATAATGCTCTCTTTACGTGTCCATTTTCAACTTAAATTAGGAACAGAAGTTCGAAATGTGATTTGTTTTCGGTGGGTGGCGGTCAGGAAGAACGATAGATAGTGACAGCTACCAGCTGCACCGCGCATCCCACGCAAAGGTTGCCACGCCCGCATTGCATCGCGCGCATAGTAGTCTACTCTGTTCGAAGGAATAAAGTTTGTATTGGTTCAAGATTAGTTTGAATGTGGAAATACGGAATTTGGGACAAAATTGAAATAACTCCTTATGATTACCCGTCACTTTTCAGTGAAAAGTGAGCTTCATCTGCTTTCCTTCTGGTGAATTTTGTTTACTTATTCTTAGGTTATAACCATCTTTAGCTAGGGAAGGTAATCAATCCACATACAACTGCAGTGCCTGTAAATCTCTGTCTACTAACTAGGGGCGGAGCTACAACTGCATGGGATATTGACACTCGGGTTCATTGCAGCCAACTATTGTCAGCTATCGTTCTTCCTGGCATGCACCCGTTTTTGGTCAGCACTGTGCGTACCTTTACTTCGTCACGGTGGCATGACTGTGAAGACTCAGAACGAGGTCAAGATGATCATAACATAATGATGATGCACATTTCTTTACGAGTGACTCGGGCACATATCCTTCCCTTCCTATTTAACTGACCATAGCAATCCGGTCCCCTCTGTTAGATCAAACTTTGGGAGTTGAGAAGTGGGAGCTCAAAGTATCATCGCTATTCTCATTTATGCGGTAGCTCTTTCTGAAGATATTTTGCTCCATACAACAGAATCTATACGGCTTTTACCTATCAAACGAAGCGCATGAGGTCAGAACAAAGTGAGAGTCGGTTGAGATTCCTAGAACCATATTGAAGAGAGTATGAAGTGGCGCTCTGGCTCGGTTTTTAGTATAACGAACGTTAATTATGAAAGTATGGACACACAGGTGTCTTCTAAGATTTTGCTACTGTTCGATTTTATGGTTCTCCAGTGTGAAAGTGTTGAGTCACACGGCATGGATAGATAGATCCTTGGCAGGCATTTTTTTTTCATGATGTCTTGGTCTAATGTTATCCTGTCTCTGGAGCCTCATTTTCCTCGCCTAACACTCAGCAGTCTTCCAAATCAGGCGTGAGTGTTGCCGTTAATCCACAACTTATTCAGATAAGACAGGCAGTCTGCATTGTGATGCCCGAAGATCCGGGTTTTGTTATAAATTGAGTTCATGGAACCATAGGTAGATTTATGCCTAATTTCTGATCATACTTGCTAATATTTCGAAAATTACTTCATTTTCGCGCTCGGATGAAATACGTTGTTATCGAGCACTTTATACTTTCATGAGTCCTCCAACCATCGATTCTTCGATACCACAGTGGTTCTTTCCACGAAGTATGCGGAAGTAGCCTGAACGCTATGACTCTAGGTGGTTTGAAATTGCTATAGAGTGATGATATTGAAAAGTACATACCATTGTCTCCCCAGTCGGAATTCCATGAGTTTGCAATCAGCCAGTAATCTGTTCCATTTTCACGACCCCAGCCAATAACTTTTACCGCATGTGCTCCTGATTTGTAACCTGATGTGTGCTGAAATCGTTGTCAATTTTTTGTGTAAACGATTATTGTCGCTGATTACTGTAGGGATTTGGTGCAGTGTCGAAACGAAATAAATACACACCACGTAAATCCCTTTCTTGTAGTGCAAGAAGTCCGTGTAGACATCAAATCCAGCTACAACAGGCCCATTTTTGTAGATCTCTTGCCTGATCTTCTTTTCATCCTTCGGGAGATAATAGGATTTCGTTGCTGAATTAGATGAAAGTGAATGAAGATTTTTAAAAAATTGGGCAATTGTACAGAACAAGCAGTAGGGCAAATTATATTGATGAAAACAGTCATACTAATCTAAACTGATAATTATAACTAACTTATTAGATAATTGTAAAATCGATCTCGGACTTTGAGAGTTGATTTTAAATTGTCTAACTCGGCTAGAACTAATTTTTTGTAGCCGATTCACACCTCGTTGGAATCGCCACATCCTTACCATTTTTCTGCTAAATTTTAGTTTCCTTATGCTCGAAGCCAAACTTTTCAAAGCCCAATAAAATCGGCGAGAGTGTTCTGAGCTAACGTATTTTCCACGGCCTATTTTTCCTTTCAGGGGCGGATCCAACCGCATGAATATGTGGTCATTTGCAGGGGAACAGTCCACTGAAAAAGGTACATAAGGGAGTTCTGAGAAACAGCTGCAGCTCACGACGCTGCGATAACCCTCGGAAGAGCAGCTGCTCTCTGCATGGAAGATGTCGAAAACTCAGCCATATTAATTCTATATTAACCTCGGACCTATGCGTTGTTTCTTTGTTTTTATGAGCGTGCAAGTTGGTTAAGCGTTTCCAGTTTACCACTCCGATAGAATCACCTGACTGAGATTGGAGATCCCTGCAGCAAACCGATGAGGTTGAAGTTTGGTAGAAAGGATGTATGTTATTACTATTATTTTGTTTCTTTTTTCCTCAGCGACTTTTTGCTTCCTTGATTATGTCCTTGAAAAAAGGAAAGGATTGTCGATTATCTCAACATGAAAATCGTCTCTGGAAAGAGGGTGGAGGGGGGGGGGGTTGTGAGATGGCTGCTCATGTCCTCGTCATTCGCGCTTTCTGAATGAAATCCGACATCGCCTCAGCACGAGTTTTTTGAGTCACCGATTTCGTTTAGCTCGTGGTAAAATTTAATTTCAAATTGACATCATGCATGAGGTGCAGGGCTGATGTGCGAGCGTAGCGACGTGGGAAGCCGAAAGACTTCGGGCAATCGAAGTTCACTAATAACATAAAGTGGAGCAAGTTGGGCAACTTACTGTTTTGGCTACTCAGGGCGTAACTGCGAGCATATGTCACTCTTACGATCTGAAGATTTCTCTTTTGTTTCATTATCAGCGAAATTCTTTTTTTTTTCAATTTTGAAGATTTGCGAGAATTAGCCGTTAGTGTTCATTCTAGCAGTTGAAAGAAACACACTTTATTCCTTTTTTGAGCAGTTCGGGAGTGTTTAGCGGACACCTATTTGGGAAAGCTAAAGCAGTATGTAATTTGTAAAGAAACGGCGAAGAAATTTCATTAGAGGAGCAGAAATCAACCGCTTCAGTGGGTTTTTCCGTAAGCGCTTCGAATGTACCAGGTTATAAACAAACCCTTGATGTTGCTGGTTCAATTTCAGTATCCATGTTAATTCGCAGGCTTTTCGAGGAGTAGTTGAACAGAGGATCAGTGAGCATTATTTTGAAGAATTCTTTGCACAGCATCTCCCGATTTGTCAGGATTAGTTTGAGCCGAGAATACGGCATTTTTAAGTAAGTAGAAGCACCACAGCAAAAGTTGCGACGTTTCTGAATGTCTACTTACCGAAGTACTTGTCATCTGCGTAGGATTTATTATATCCGCGCTGACACGTCTTTCGACATCTCGGAGTCGGCCATGACCCCTGCGGACATGGTCCATAGTATTTCTGATCCTCGTGATGTCCACATGGATAGAATGCATATGGTCTGCACACACCCTTAATAACTCTAACTCATCGAACTAATTGACTGTACACAGTGTGGCCTCGGTAGCGTATAACCTCACCCTCTGTCTGAAATGTCCGCCCGTGACAACACCGGTGCTCTCCATCCAATCGTATGCTCTCTTCATCCAACCACCTCTGCATCTGAATCCCAAAAATCACCGGAAAGTTACAATAGAGATGCTCATTACGCATTAAAGTTCCTCCCCTACCCATAGCCACAGGTGTTACAGCATGATAGGATATCCGTGTCAGAGATGAGCACCTTAATGATTTTATATACGGTCACTCATGTTGAATAGCCACCAATAGTAGTGTGATCGAATTTTTCTACCTATTCCAATCCTACGTATATCCAGTCCTATGAACCAGTTTTGAATTTTCTGAAGCTATCGAGGGGACATTTGAGAGCGTTGGGAGGTTCAATCTAATCCTTCTCTCCTCTCCTCAGACAAAATTGCGATAGGACGGCAGCAGAAAGATATGTACAGTACCGGCCAAAATTATATAGCCTTTTTAACTTTCCTCCATAACTTCTGCTAACGTGAAGCTTGGAAGCCCAAATTTTTATGAGAGCTGTAGACGATCAAGTGTGATGGAAGAATGTTAAAACCCAGCCATTCCGTGAGCGACTGTTCTTTAGAAAAATTTTTTTTATGAATGAAGATAAAAATCTGTGATTCGGTGGTATTCATAAATGCTGCCAGAGTACCTTTTGTTGTTGGAATCTCACCATAAATAAATGTTTTATGATGGAATATACTCAGATCTAGTAGAATGTGTGCGTGTACGGGTCAGTCGTTGTGACATGCCAGGCCCACTTGAGGTCAATTAACAATAGCCTTCGATAAGCGTTTTCGCCAATACATATAGCTAATTTTTCTCTTCACCAATTTGAGGTTTGCCCTGACTCTTATGACTCTTCGTACCTGTCCGCCCGTACTGGGACCCGAGGCTCTTCCGAACTCTCCAAATAAAACTGTTGTTCGCAGTACTCCCGACAGTGATCACCACAAAAAATGAATTTTGGAATTTTTTCTTGCTCGAACAAAAGGATTCCCCTAGGCTTTTATGAGATATAAAGATGTGCTGGGACTTCTACAGCATTGCTACGTACATGCCCTCCCATGTGGCTTTCAGTTAGATAAAATTGAATCATCTGAAATGAGCGGTACCAACTACCACTACGAGCACATGTGTTTCGTTGGTCCACTCGAGGGATTTTACGGTTCACCTGAGTGTTTTTATTATTATTTCATCTCGCATAGCCCATGATACCAGCATCATACAAGATTGGCTCACTTTTGCAAGACCAGATATAAGACATTTCGCCGCTGTGTTTTGTCGTATACTTTCCTGATCTTCAGAAGATCCTATTCGGTTGAATCCGAAGAGGCATGAGTTCCGCTGTCTGTTCTGATATGGCGGCATTCCTAACGTATCCTCACCTTCCACTGAAACATAGGGTAATCCTCTGGCTCGAGCAAGAAAAAATTCCAAAGTTCATTTTTTGTGGTGAGCACTATGGGGTACATCGCGAACAACTGTATTATTTTGAGAGTTCGGAAGAACCTCGGGTCTCAGTCCGGGCGGACATATTTGGCTTCGTACGAGGAGTCATAGGGATCAGCGCAAACCTCGAATTTGTCAAGAAAAAAATTAGCTGGATTGACGAAAACACTTATCGGAGGGTACTGTTAATTGACCTCAAGTGGGCCTGGCATGTCACAACGACTGACCCGTACACGCACACATTCTACTAGATCTGAGTATATTCCATCATAAACCATTTATTTATGGTGAGATTCCAACAACAAAAGGCACTCTGGCAGCATTTATGAATACCACCGAATCACAGATTTTTATCCTCATTCATAAAAAAAATTTTCTAAAGAAGAGTCGCTCACGGAATGGCTGGGTTTTAACATTCTTCCATCACATTTGATCGTCTACAGCTGTCATAAAAATTTGAGCTTCTAAGCTCCACGTTAGCAGAAGTTATGGAGGAAAGTTAAAAAGGCTATATAATTTTGGCCGGTACTGTATTTCGATCATGTGGTGAAAAAATGGGGGACGCTGAGATAAGATGACGCAAAAGGACTGGAGCAGAACGAGTTCATATTGGGGATGGCGTAGAAGAACCGCAACAAAATGCACGAGAGAAGGTGAGATCTCCGTCTTGAATGCGAGACCCAGTTTTGTTTTGGCTAACAAAAAGCTGCCGTTTTTGAGTTTGAGATGGGGAATATCTCTTGGATATATCGAACTTCAAATCCTTTGACTAGATTGACTGTGGAGCATGTGGAAACTAGCGTACATAACTTCATGACTAGAGGAGAGATCGCAACATACCACGGTCCTTTTTTCTGCTGCAGCCTATCTGATATCTTGTCCGAGTACTTGACTCCGACCTGCTTCTAAAAAGGGTTACACAAGAGTTTTAGTTTACCTATTTTCTCAATGTAGTGGTTTTTTTTTTGCATCGCCTTACACCTAGGTATTGGCATAAGTATTCGTCCCTCTATGAATAGTGAATTCTCACAATTCTGCTCTTTGAGTAATGAAGCAAAATGATTTTTTTCAATTAGAGAAGATATCTCATGCGTTTTTTTCTCTCCGTTAAGTAGCAGTAAGGATGGTCGTAGAGGAGAGCAGTAATTAATGATTTTAATAGCTATGATTTTGATAGCTCAACTCAGAGCTGAATTATAGAAAAAGTTTCGCTTTCTAGTGAACTTTTGATCACATTAACAGTCACTAGCAATCAGAATTGATCTATGAACCTTTATCCTGCCGTTCGACTGCACACACAGTTGATCCGACATAGCTTCCGCTGACGAAACTGCCCAACATGAACCTTAAAATATCATGCTGATTGAGCGTAAATTGCATCATGACGTTTCTGCCGTGCAAAATTACTTTGAAGAAGAAGTTGACTTCGTTTGACATACCGCAAGCTGACTGGTCACGAATAGTGCCGATCGATTTGCAATCTTTCCAATGGTCGCGGGCGTCGAAGCTAAACTTGGACAGATGTGATATGGAAAAGTCTCTCTCAAATTTTTCTCTAGGATTGAGTGGGAGTAGCAGTTATATTCTGGACAAAATGTGCGCTAAACTTCTTGCTGACGCTTATGTTGGCAAAAGCAGAGCCGAAGAAAGTTTTCCTTTGGTTTTTTCCCACAGACTATATATAGCCTTTCCAAAAAATACTTGCCTCCCGCTACCCTGCGCGTCGACTGAGCCATGTCGCAGCACGTATGATAATGCAGGAGGCGCGGCGTGTCTTAGCAGACGGGCGTGGATGCCGGAGGCAAGTATTTTTTTTAACAACTGTAAACTAGCGGCAACCAATGTGTTGAAAAGCAGTGGACATATAAAACCATGAGAACCTCTCAGGTGGCTCGTCACCATATACATCTGACAACACTTCTTCTTTCTTTGGTTTCACGAGGAACTCCGGCTCCATTAACCGGAATTTCGCGAGTTCTTCTGCTTGCTGATTATATTCAGCCTAAAAATCTCATGAAAAAAGCTAAATAATTTCCATCTTGTAAATATCATAATCGAGAAAGCGCCCCACTCACCTGGAAGAATGATTGTTGTTCATTGACGTAGTCTACGAGAGCTTGTCCAGTAAGGGGCTGAGCAGGCTCTGTTTTGGGTCTGGCGAGGAACTCCTCTTAAGTTCTATGCTTTACGACAATACCCGTTTCTTTGCCTTTCCTTCTCCAGAACTTACCAATCGTAGTCGGCTTCGCGGCAAATGCCGTAACCACCAATACGAAGAGAATCCACATCTGACCAAATAATAAAAAGAAGTCTTAAAAGTGCAAATCACAGAATTAGACTTTGTTATTGTAACGAATGTGAGGACTCAGAAAAGTGTAGAATGTCTACCCTTGTTTAATACGTTTAGTATCCGTTTCGCGCATTATTCTTATACGGATTTTAAACTATGGAATGTGCCTTTTTCACCTCTCATCAGTTGAAAGTACGGTCAGATACAGTACCCGCGGAACTTGTTCTACGAAAATTTTGGATTTTTGTTTCTCCTTTTCAGTCATAACTCAGTCCACTTCAATCACTATTAAAGTAGCTGTACAAAAGTCGATTCGCGGCGATTTGCGATAGATAATTTCCGAACCATCGTTTAAACTTTATCCTAATACAGTGCGTATTGAAATTAAGTATCCACCGCTAGTCGATGGATATTTTGGCTTGTTCTGATTCCCACGGAAGAAATCTTTCTACATAGAATTCTGGATATACGCTAACTCTATATTCCTGTTTCCAAATAGATCCCTCCGTTTCGCCTAGAAAGTGGAGATGAATGTTGAATTTGTTGATGGAAGTTTTATGTTCATATCAAAAATAAGTAGCCACTGATGATTGCTGGACATATCCATCATCATAACTCAACAACCAATGGTCTTTTGGTCCGACATTGCTCCAGATAATCTTAAAAATCTTCTGCGGCATACTTCTCACGAGGTTTTGCACAGTGGCGCTGTCAATCAACTGGTCCTGTCTCAGTCGGATGTTTCGGAGCATTGTTACTGATGGTTTTGTGGTGGATACTTGATTTTGATATGTACTATGTGAATATACAGGGAACGTCAATCACGACTGCCATTCCCGCGGCCGCAACATCGACGCGGCGCGGGCGAGGCAACACCCAACATCCACAGCGCTCACCAGCGCTGCGTGGATGTTACGACCACAAGAGTGGCAAACATGATTGATGTTCCCTGTAATCAATCAGAAATCCAAATATTATCTTGAATCGAAAATATTTAACAGGCAAATATTTCAAAAATTTGTGCACGTACTAGAGAACAGTGCATATGAAATGACTGATCAAATACATGGCGACGTGATTTTTGAAGTATGGTACGTAGAAGATCTGATAGCCAGCGAAGTGGACTGGCTTACGGCGGAGAATAGAGAGAACGCGGATGCTTGTTTTTATTTCCATCCTGTGCCGAGGAACAACCGTGGGTACTGGCATTTGTAGACTACAAATTTGACTGGGACGTTGTCAGGTAATGTGAGCTAACACTAACAGACCCCAGGAAACCGCGATGGCATGACAAACACTACAGTTTTTTTAGGCAGATACAGTTAGAGGACCGCTTTGACGTCACAGTAGAACGAAAAATTTGTTATTTAGCCCTTGTGACTTTAGCCAGGGGCCAGGCCAATTGAAGAGCAGCTAGCCTAGAAAGATTTAGAAAGGATTCATGTGGAATGTTGGTGCGTTTTAGATGTGAAAAGAGCTGCCATGTCAACGAAAGAAGCAGCGATAAATCTCATTTATATTGGTCAAAGTAGGCAGCTCATGGTATGATAGACATATCAATAAGACGTCACAACCTTAATCACAGTTAATAGATCAATCATTCAAAAAAGCTGCTTTCGTAGCAGTCTGGTTATTCTTTTCACCAGAAGCACCCTCAGAGAAGCATAAAAAGCGTAGCTGATAGATAATAAGGACTGCAGCAGAAATCATATGACATGTTGACGCAGCGAAACTGAAAGCCATAATTTATTACCCCTCGATTTTTTTGGTTGATTTCAACGACAGACACATACACAGTGTTCCGCTTCTTCCCTTTGCGTGAGCTGAATGAAGTACTAGTAAAACGTTCCTTCCAAAAACATGTTCTAAGCTTCATTGATGTTTTGGATAAACTTGTAGTGACCGTTGTCGGTCTTCTTCGACATTTTGGTGACAACAGCATGTTAAGCTCGCTCAAGTGCTAGGTCATTTTATATAGGATGTAAGCCTCACTCGAGCAGTAGACGCACCCATTCTATTGTAGAGCATTTGTCATTGTGAGTGTTCCATCGTTGGGGAAAAGGGGCGTAACCAGGCCACTCCGATTGGTGCATTCGGGGCGCCCGTCACGCCCACCTGTTTGAACTTGTACGGCGTCGTACGACCTCAAACAGGTGGACATGACGAGCTATCCGGATACGCCAAAAGGGATCCCTGTTACGCCCTTTTATTCCGTCACGATGACACGCACCCTTTTTGACAAAGAGGGAGGTGTATCATTGTATAGTATAGTACAGTATAGTACTGTACCTATAGTACTGTACTGTACTGTACTGTACTATAGTATGCACGACGCAGTGAGTCGTAATACTGTCATTTGAGGAGTGACGTGCCCTCGTTTGGGCATGTTTTCCCCGGTGACTGTTTAAGCCCACTGTAAATTCAGTCTCTAAAGTACAAAACAGATGCATTTCCTCAAAGTTGTCTGTAGGCTGTGAGGCTCCTATCTCCACTAGAACTGTAGGTAGAAAGAACTCTTGTCCTCTCTTATCACTTTAATACGTCACATGATGCCTGGTGCAATCTCCATTATCAGCTACGGATGTTGCTGCTTCTTGGAGTGGATGGTAAGATTTTTTAAACGTTTTATCTAGTAATTCCATTTGAGGACTTTAGTTGCTTACTGATATGCTAGCAAACCCAAGCATGCCGCGCTAATGGGGAATACTAGTTCTCTTAAAAGATGCAAGTTAATTACATTATTGGAAGCCCCCTGGCCCAGCTCCCGGCCCCACCCACAAGCCCACCTAGAATTGGGACTTCTTCATGAAATCACGTGTACCATGGTGTTCAGTAGCTTTTAGTGATTCTGTTCCTTGTGAATCTCAGGGAAGAATCTGAGGTGGGATAGTGCCTTCAACAAAGGCAATAGAGACAACGCGCTTTTTCAACTAACGGAGTGCATAGTTCACGTTTGCTATGCTTCCCTCTGCATATTCGTAAATTAGCTTTTCGCTTTCAATTCTGTCAAGTGAAGTGCTTTCTCTCTGGGTGATAAGGAATAGGGATGTCGTCCGATTGAAAAGGGTTTTTGTGCAAAAAGTGTGGAATGATGGTTCCTAGATAACACAGGGACGTCAGCAAACTAACCACTGACAACAATGAGTGCCTGCACATGTTATCGGTGTATGTATAATATATCATTCGTATACACTCCAAAGTTGTATGTTTGCCAGCGATTAAGCGCAGCCCTCGACGACTATAGACGAAATTAGTATAGACTTCCTCATTGCGTTCCGAAATGCTGAACCAAAAAATGAAATCAATTTTCAGGCTCCGCCGCGTTTCCTACCCAGGCAGCTGGATGATCTTTCACAGAGCCCCTTAGGGAAGGTCATCCGCACCATCGTCTCACCAAGGCCTGCCCATCGCCCCGCGCTAGCCGCGCCTACTCTGGAAATGGCTGCGCGCTGGATTCGCGACGCGAACAACGCTATGGATAGCTCAAAGGCCTTAGAAGAGGGCCAGGGAAGCGGAAAAAGCTCAGATTTGACTGCTGACAGGGGAATAAACTGTAATCTAATACTAAGTTATTGAATTATTTCACCTACACTTATTGAATTACTTAAATTTTGAGGTTCAAATCGTAGGGACCGATCAGGAAAAACCTGTGAAATATGTTTTTCTAAATAGAATATGGGCTGTGTAATAAGAAGTAGGAGACATCATCTATAGCAATGGTGTTGTTTTTTTTAAACAGAATATTCAAATTGGATTATTCGTTGACTCGACCTACCTGGAATTGAGGCCATTCAAAATGTTCATCCATTCTATTTTTAAAAATACTGGTTGTCCGGACTAATTATTCATTCAGGTAGTCTAAAAATTCCAACGTCTGAGTAATTCGTTCAGTCGTACACTCAGGAAATGCATTAGTCATTCATTGAAAAATTATTATCATTGAATTATTATATTGGAATAATTCAGATTTTTGAATATCTCAACAACGCTGTTGTTCGAATTCTTCATTCCCCGAATATTTCGATATTACTGATTTTCGAAATTTCGAGCATTCATGGAAAAGTCAAGCATTCTTATGTATGATAGGCAGTGCTGGCCAAAAAGAAATCATTTTCTGAGTGTTCGGTCATAATTTGTTCCTACGTAAAAAAGTTCATAACAATGCCTTCACAGATATATTTCCATCCTGCGTCCAGCGCTCACCTAACCCCGGTACCTGTGCCTCCGAGGCAGAATCATGAACGATGACTTGGCGTCGAGTTCGCTTTCTGTACAAATTTTTGCCTCGGCTTCCGTTGAGGAGGTTATTTGATGTCCTCATCACAAAAACGCACTAGTTTTCTATCGTAGCCTCGTCTTTGTAGAATTACGGTCCCTACAAAAATAGCAAAAATATAACTAAAATGGAAAACTAGTGCGATTCCCTTCGACTAACCCTCGAAATACTAGGATACAAATGAAATCAAAAGCTCTAAAACATCTAACTTCCGGATAAACATCAATAGAAACAATAATAGGAGTTTTTTTTAGGACGAAAGGTTTGGCACGAGTGCTGAAGTTTAGAAAAACTTTCAAGTTTTTAAATTCACTTAAAGACGTGAAGGCAAGAACACATTTCAGTCACAAGCTTCTACTGTGTTCATCCTGTGTTCCAGTTTGCCCTTTCCGGAAAAATTTGGCGTCTAAGGCCGCTAGCAGTGCTGCGGTGGTCGCAGGCGGCGGCGCGGCAAGGGGGAGGGAGAGGGGGCGGGGCTGATCTGGGATCAATCAGCCAGATACGGTACCTGCCTGTGCCAGTAGCAGTCACACTTGGTTCGTACTTTTAATTATCCTGCTGTCTGGGTAAGGAACGCGACGAGCCCCAATTTTCACGACAATATCGAGTTATTGATCATGTAAAATTTCCAAATAAAAATAAAACGCACAATTGAAGGGGGATACACCAACATTTAGCTGAGATGATCCGCTTCAAAGACGCAATTAAGATCTCGTATTGATTTACGAACAAACTGATAAATCTGTGTCATCATCTGTATGAAGGTTTGTAGGTGGATCAACCTGAGATACTTCTATCTACAAAGTTGGCTACAGCGGCAAAGCAACCTTTTGGAGGTAGTGTCTCGCCTTGTTTTCCGTAATAAGGTACCCACAGATCCCGCACCTTCTCGCCACACTAATCCCAGTAATACACATCAGCAGTGGTAACAGTGACGAAAACTCCTTTTTGAGGGAGTCCAAAGGACATCTTCGGCGGATCGTTTGAGTGTAGCGGTCCGTATGTGCAGGCTGCCAACCACTGCTGCAGCGTTGATTAACAAGCATAGTCCGATGGGTATGATCGTAGGCTTCGCACCCCAATTCGTTTGAAATGTTCCGAACCCTCTACAAAGCATATCCCGACATAGGTTTGCAGGCCGTTAAGCATTGTGTATACCCCTGAAATCAACGTGTAGAGAAGTTCAGAATCTGTTCACAGTTTGAATGCGAAAATGAGGTGGAACGCTGCCTCTGAGCGTACGTTTACGATTTCGGCTTTTATTGTTCTTGGGAGAAGAGGCCAAGAGCGGATGGGAGTACATCTCTCTTGTATGGAGTCCTTTGCAACATATTCTGGAACGCTGGCGTGGTTATGCAGTAGTGTGGTGGCAGCAGCAAGGTTATAGTGCAGGAATCATCGACATTTTGGAAAGTCATTTTAACGCTGCGGTGAAAGAACCAGAAATCAGGCTAACTTCATCATTCCTTTAATTCCTGCATGTTCTCTGATGGCGTGGTGCTGAATTGTTGAAAATGAGAATTTTCTTCTTGCGATGGTCTGGTTCTTGTGCTTTGAATGGCTCTCAGTTCGACTTACTTCTGATGCTCAGAGTCCCTTTGTTGGTTTGAAGAAGATTTAGATTGCAGGACATGTTTACATCGGCGTATATATTTCTTTAAAGACTTCGAAGAAATTCATCGCAGAGTGAGAGAGAGAGAGAGAGAATCAGAAATTCAGAAGAAATCGGACCAAATGAAGGGAATAGGCTGGGAAATCCGATTTTCTGTGGCCGTATTCATGGTTGTTGTTGGGAATGTTTCAACTCTCCCGCTCATTCAGAGTGGACTAATTTGCCAAGCGAAATGTGGATTTCTTTGCTATCTTCACTAACACTTATCGTTGCTGATTAAAACAAGTTGTTCCAGCAAAACATGTCTGTTTTCACCTGGAAAACTCGCCCTTTCAAAGGCAAGGTTCAATCAAAATCTTGCCCATCCATGTTTTTTGTTTCTTGTAGTCCAAACAATGTAGTTAGCACGTATTTTAAGTTTGAGAGCTCAACATAAGCACTATCGCAAGATATGGGATCAAACGTTCGACGATTATACGAAAACACGCTCCAGTTCACAAAGTGTGCTCGCATGTGCAATCATCAACGATTGATCATGCGTGTAGATACATTCACCATAAAGAACACTTCCAGGAACTATCCTTATCAAACGACTGATTTAATAAAAATTCAGGAGGTGGAATTTTGTCCGGATCTTTCCTTTAAGAATTCCATGAAGATGGCTATCTTCTCGAGAACGTTCATGAATACGGCACCTGATAGTCGCCACACAGAACTCTCGACATCGTATCGTACAATGTCAGAGACCGTTTGTGATGCTGGTGAGGTTATCCGCATAAGGTGTAAAATTTGCTGCGGAGCTTGACAATACAATCTAGGTAACTGCCGGGGAATTACACTATATGTATTAGTGTTGAAGAGATGTTTCCCTATGGATGGCATGGCACATTTCACAACTGTAGTTCCGATTAGTGCTTGTGAGGTCGCCTCACCACAATTCTTCCCTGCCGCCCTAATCTTTGCTTTTTCGCTCACTATTTATCAGAATCAAGCATAGCTGCTGCACTAACTTTAAATCGAACTCGATATATACGGGAGTCTACGCTGCTACCGGTTCCTGTGCTTCTATCTCATATAACACATGAAGAGACGTATAGACCTCTTCAAAAGGCAGCAAATGAGATTATAAGTGGTGTGCTTAGTTTGACAGAACATTAACATTTTTGTGAGAAATAATTCATTTCTATAGTCGAATGAATAACTGCATCACAGTCGAGCATTTCACACTCTCATGATGCCACTGACCATTTGTCTCTCAATCTCGCAGTTGTCAGTTCCACGAACAATGCGGAAATAACCTGAAAGGGTGTACCATCCTCGAATGTTGTGCTGCTAATTTTGCAGGTCGTTTACTCCACAAAATACATACCATCCTCTCCCCAGTCGGTATTCCAGGAGTTTGCAATCAGCCAATAATCTGTTCCATTTTCTCTGCCCCAACCAACGACTTTGACCGCATGTGCTCCTGTTTGCATACCCCACTTGTGCTGGAATGGTGACAATGCTTTGGTATTTGTACACTAGTGAGTGGAATAATGTGAGATGGAATTGTTTTTCATAGAAACATAGAAACACACCACATAGATGCCTCCTTTGTAGTAGCTGAAGTCCTGGTAGACTTTGAAAGCAGCGACCACGGGTCCGTTCTTGTAGATCTCTTGCCTGATGCTCCTTTCATTATTCGGGAGGAAGTAAGACCTCGTTGCTGAATTCGATAGCTGTGAAATAAGCTAACAATATCGGATAATGCTGCGCAAACATTAAATAATTTGAATTCTTCTCCAAAACTAGAGGACATCAGACAGGAACTATGGGGTGAGGTACAGAAGGAATTTTCATGAATATTTGTCGACGCATTTGTGGGCTTTCTCATATCTCATTCTGAATCTCTCCCCGTTACCCTTGTAGTCCTCGCACTGTCATGTATGAGTGTGCATAACGATGTAGCACACCCGGAATTCAGTGCTAGCCGTGGAGCACGTGTGATCCTTCTCACATTCAAGTGTGTATCCCTAGAGCTAGTTGCTAGTCGTGAATTTAGGGAGCTAATGCGAAAGTTGCAGTGGTGTTTGCCTCTTGGCCTTTTCCCGGACCTGCCCCTCATTTGAGTTTCACTGTGATCTATAGAGAAGTAACGCTGATTTGGGAGCTTGATTCAAACAAACACCATCCCAGATTTTTTTTCATTCCAGGAAAAATTCATCATTTTGAGTTCCATAGTTTACGTAATAGAAAACGGCATGTTCAAGTTAATCAGGGGCGCAACACCAGGAAACAGCTTCTTGGAACAATCACTTACCAAAGTGCTTGTCCTGTTGGTAAGTCTTTTTGTATTTACGCTGGCACGTTTTTCGACACTTTGGAGTGGGCCAAAGGTAACCAGGACACGGTCCATAGTAGGGATCATCCTTATGATGTCCACACGGATAGAAGGCGTATGGTTTGCAGTTCTCCTTAATAACTTCTATTCATCGGAGCAATTACGTCTACTCAGTATGGGCACGGTAACATGCAAAATCACCTTTTGTCTGTATTTTCCACCAGTGACAACACCGTCGCGCTGCATCCAACGGTATGCTTCGATTGGCCACCCACCCTGGCATCTGAATCGAAAATTTTTCCAAGAGTTATTATATAGAAGATAGATATGGGGTATATGCTCAGGTTTCTTTCGTACCCATATCCGCAGTCGAGTCCACAGCACGAGAGTATATCCGTGTCGGAAATCATCACCTTAAAAGAGGTTTGAATGGGCTGATTCAACCCATACGCAGGATTCTTAATAGATGCGTACCTTTATCGAACTGTTTGATTGCACACACACTTCATCTGACATGGCTTCCGCTGACGCCACTGCCCAACACGAACCTTAAACATTCATGCGCTTGAATCGTCATGACCCACCCTTATCACATCATAGAATCGGAAAACTTTTCTCTTCGACATACCGCAAGAAGATTGGTCACGTATGGTGCCAATCGATCTGCATTCGGGCCAGTGCGTGCGAGCGTCAAAGCTAAAATTGACGTGGTGTACTAAGAAATGAGCTATCGATGTTCAGTGAAACTACTGAATACTCGATATTTTAGTAAAGCAGTGACTTTATAAGTGCAAGAAAATGAAAATTCTCTTGTGATTTTCTTCTCCGCAGGTCGTATAAATAGCTATGTATATATAAATAGGCTGGAAAATACTAAACAAATATAGCTTGATAACCTCGCTGGAGGATCGTCACCATACACATCGGTCAACACTTCCTCTTTCTTAGGTGGCACTAAGAACTTCGAGTCCATTATCCGAGCTTTCACGAACGCTTCTGCTTCAGGTGAATACTCTGCCTGAAAATACCACGCAAATCAGTTCTCAAATTTTGCAGATTCTATTCTATCTGGATGTCTGAATTAGTTAAGCATTCCTCACCTTGTAGAACGACTGGTGCTCGTTGATGTAGTCAACGAAAGCTTGTCCAGATAGCTGTTCAACGTGCTTATCGACGGGTTGAGCGAGAAACTCCTCTTAATTTTCACACATCATATCATTTCCATCATTTATGGTCTTCTCATTGGAAAATTCCTACTTACCAACAGTCGTCGGTTTCGCGGCAAGTGCCGTTACTACTAACACCGCCAGAATCCACATCTGGAGAAGTAGTCATGAAAAATTAAGAAGATGCTCATTTGAGAAGTCATCGAGAGACACTGGTCGTGCTTTACGGAGCACCACGTATTCCATGAAGTCAACAAAAAAAAATAACCCAGCAATGTTTTGGACGCGGCTGGTAACAAACATTCTTTAAATGTAATGCAATGAAAAATATTAGTTTAATATTTCTGTGCATGCCTGAGTCTAAATTCGATTGAACCATCATGCATAAAATTATGAGCCACGTAGAAGATGATTTCGAGTTGCAACCAACAGAATTGGACGCAGCAACTATTCAAAGTCTATCCAAAATTATGTAGCCAAAATGGGTCCAGAAGTGGACAACATAAAATAATGGAGGTCCTCGAAGATGAACGTGGGTTGCCTCGGGTACGAAACCACCTGAGGTAGATACCTTTTTATACTTATCGGAGAACGTCAGCTACTGGTATGTGTGCTTATCATTAGAAAAAAAGTGGGTTATCGAAGAGATAACAACATTGGATCCATCATAGAAAAAAGCTGCTTCTGAAGGTATGAGGAACCACTGCATGAGCTCTATCTTCAGTACCCACAGAACGTTCTCGATATGGTGTGTTGACGATGAAGGTTGTGGTAGGGGATATCATGGAATGTGGCGATAGTGTTTTTGGAAAAGACGTTCTTCACGAGGTAGGGTCGAACCTCTGCAGTACTGCAATCCGTACTCAGGTGACGGCGTTTATGGTGATCCGACCGCCTGTGACTCTTGACTGGACTAATTCAGGACCACATCATGCTTCCTGTAACCTCTCGTATTGTACGTTGTCTAATGCTTCTTTCCAAGCTGTACTTAAGGCAGCGCTCGTGGTAAAGTCTTCACTAGTGTTCCAATTGCCTTTTTGCGTGTTTTTCTGAGGGAGGGATCTTCTGAGTTGGGTTGAACATATTTGATTTAGGGTCAGTCACAAGAGAATGTCATCTCCATAAATACTGATAGTAATCGCTCTGACCTTCAAAACCTCTGTTTCACTAACTGATACGTATACAGTCAATATTTGATACTCTCGTAATAAATACTTCTCATTATCACGTTCTGCTTTTTTAGAGAACATGTTCGACATGCTCTCATCCATTACTGCGCCAAATTGGGAAAAATCGATAAAATCGATAAGATCAATAACTATACTTTCGTGCACAATGGCTGTCACTTTCATGTCCTGAGTCTTGAAGAATCTTAGTAGACATGTCTACACCTACCCACGGACAACAATTTCAAAAAACCAACTTAATCGAGAAGCCATTTTATAACTTCGGGTTCGGGAAAAATAGCCCATAACCGTCATCGGTCCTAGGCATACATGCTCGTAGGGAACATCGCCTGATTTTAAGTGACTCTACCTCGTTAGTGGCCAATGCATTTTGGTAGGCAGTCAGTTCTTCTCTTGATTGCTTAAACTATTTTCAGCGATGTTGTTTTCCTAAGTTGTATCTATGAGCATATCTGCCATATAAAATTGAAGATATGTGCTTGATTCAACGGAATGTTCGAATTCTTTCAAAAATCATTCATCTCTATAGTCGGATAAAAACTGCGTCACAGTTGAGCATTTCACACTCTCATAATTCCACCGACCATCTGCCTTTCAATTTCGCAGTTGTCAGTTCCACGAACAATGCGGAAATAGCCTGAAAGGGTGTACCATCTTTGAATGCTGTGATGCTAATTTTGGAGATCGTTTACTTCACAAAATACATACCATCCTCTCCCCAGTCGGTATTCCAGGAGTTTGCAATCAGCCAGTAATCTGTTCCATTTTCTCTGCCCCAGCCAACGACTTTGACCGCATGTGCTCCTGTTTGCATACCCCACTTGTGCTGGAATGGTGACAATGCTTTGGTATTTGTACAGTAGTGAGTGGAATAATGTGAGGTGGAATTGTTTTTCGTAGAAACATAGGAACACACCACATAGATGCCTCCTCTGTAGAAACTGAAGTCCTGGTAGACTTTGAAAGCGGCGACTACCGGTCCGTTCTTGTAGATCTCTTGCCTGATGCTCCTTTCATTATTCGGGAGGAAATAAGACCTGGTTGCTGAAATCGATAACTGTGAAGTAAGCCAACAAAGCCGAACACTGCGGCACTAATACTAACTAATCGAACTCCTAAAACTCAAGTGTTGAAGTACGTGGAATCCTTCTCGTTTTCATTTTTGATGATCTTACTACGATTACATATTTCATTTGGTATACATTGGTATAGTGTTTACTGCAGCTGATTCGATTGAATTTTAAGCTAGTTTGTGAATTTGAGCTCGCCACAGATTCCTTTGTCTCTAATCCAGCACTGGACATTTTTGCATTTATAAGCAAATTATATGCAATTATAAATTTGTGGAGCCAATGCAGAAGCTGTTGTAGTATCGGCGTTAGAGGTTTTTTTGGATAAGCCTCTTTTTTGACCTCACTTTTCCAAATAATTCTGCTCATCTGTGAAAAATAACCTCATTTCCGAGTCCCGTAGAATTTGTGAGAAAGAATTCGGAGTATTCAAGTTGACCAGAGGCGCAATGCAGAGAAGGAGCAAATTTTCTGAAAAACTACTTACCAAAGTACTTGTCTTCTTGGTAGGACTTCTTATATTTACGCTGGCAACTCTTTCGACATTTTGGAGTGGGCCACAGATCTTGAGGACATGGTCCATAGTAGGGATCATCCTTATGTTGTCCACACGGATAGAAGGAGTATGGCTTGCACACATCCTAAACAACCTTAATACTTTGATTTTTTGGTTGGGTCTACCCAGTGTAGTCCAGGTTATATTTGAAATCACCCTCTGTCTGTATTTTCCACCTGTGACAACGCCATCGCGCTGCATCCAGCGATATGCCTCAATCGGCCAACCACCCTGGCATCTGAATCCCAGAAAAATCATCTGAGAATTTAGCTAGAAATATTCAATATAGAATATATAGTATAGTTTCTCCAGTACCCATATCCGCAATCGAGTCCACAGCACGAGAGGATATCCGTGTCGGAAATCATCACCTTGAAAAAATGAAGGTTTGGAAGGGCCCATTCAACATACGATCTTAGTAGGAGTGATGTACCTTTATTGTACTGTTCGACTGCACACATATTTCATCTGACATGGCTTCCGCTGATGATACCGCCCAACATGAACCTTAAGACTAGTGATTCTTCAAACATTATTAACAACTTGTTCAGCGCCTGCAAACAAGGAAAACCTGCCGTGGGTGTGGGCTATGAGAGACGAAACAGGCAGATCATCCTACTCTAATTGGCCTCTTCATTGCATAATTGAACTGCAGAAGTTTGGAAGGGCCCATTCAACATACGGTTACTATGTATTCACACGTATTTATGTCGCTTCCATCCAACATTGCTATCATTAAAGCTCATTTTTTCCATCGTGCCTTGTTGTTTGTATAGCTTCCACACCAACTATTAATGGTGCAAGCCTATACGCGTAGTAGATAAGAAAATCTCTCGCATTCGTCTTATAACGCCCAAAAGTCACTACAGGGCGAACGGCAATAGGTTTGGCACGTCACAGTGTACCCACTCGGGATTGGTTCTCCAGCTATCATGTAGAGATGGTTACTAAGCATTCACACGTATTTATGTCGCTTCCATCCAACATTGCTATTATTAAAGCTCATTTTTTCCGTCGTGCCTTGTTGTTTGTATAGCTTCCACACCAACTATTAATGATGCAAGCCTATACGCGTAGTAGATAAGAAAATGAATAAATTAGAATTAGAGGCTAACCGCATGCTGACTGGTCGCGTATGGTACCGATTGATCTGCATTCTGGCCATTGTGTGCGAGCATCGAAGCTAAAATCGGAATGGGCAAATAAGAAGAAACCACTGATGTCCATTCTTTTTTCTTTTTTAATTCTTGTTTGTTTTATCATGCTCATTGGCAACGTTTTTGAGGGTACAAAAAAAAAAGATTTTTTTGCGAAACGTCCACAATGGTACCAACTTCTGTCTTAAGAAGTAATGGAACTATGATAAAACTGTGATAACCTGTCTGGAGGATCATCACCATATACATCAGCCAGCACTTCTTCTTTCTTTGGTTCCGCTAAGAACTTCGAGTCCATTATCCGAGCTTTCACGAACGCTTCTGCTTCAGGTGAGTATTCCGCCTGAAAATCTCACAAAAATTGGTCCTCTTCTCTGATTCATTTTTTTGTCTGTATTTCCGGATCTGTCAAGCATTCCTCACCCTGTAGAACGATTGATGTTCGTTGATGTAGTCAACAAAAGCTTGTCCAGATAGCTTTTCAACATGCTCCTCTACGGGTTGAGCAAGGAACTCCTCTTAAATTTCCTACATCATACTATTTCCACGGCTCATAGATTATGCACTATGAAGAAATGTGCACGTACCAACCGTAGTCGGTTTTGCGGCAAAAGCCGTTACCGCTAACGCAGCGAGGATCCACATCTGAAGCAGTGGGTATGAAAAATGCAAGAATATGCACACTTGAGTATTTATCCGAAGGTACACATTGTGCCCCACGAAACAGCACGTCTTTCAAGGAAACGGCAAGGAAAAACGTTCCATCAGAGTTTTAGAAGGTGCTATTTAGACGCTGTTCCTCTAAATTTTTCGGCTTAGCGATTTCATGCATAAACTAATCGAATTATGGAAATGATTTCTAGTTTCTAAAATTTTTCAGTGGAAATACATAAAAAATGTCGACTTCTACGTAACAAAAAGTCTGTTCTGTCGATTTTCACTCGAACTTTCTCACTTCAATGATTTTTTTAGACAGTCTAATACTTGTCATATGGTGTCAACTGTGTCAGCTGCTGGTATGCATGCTTATCATTCAAAAAAAAGTAGGGCTCGAATAGATAACAATATCGAATCTGTCTCACAAAACAAACTGCTAAGGAAGATATTAAGACTGCATGGACTGCATTCTTTATCATTCGAAAAAAAAAATCGGGCTCGAATAGATAACATTGAATCTGTGTAACAGCTAGAGAAGATATTCAGATTGCATAGACTGCATTCTTCATAACAAAAAAACTTTTCGAAATGCTCTGATCACGGAAATGCGAGTGCCTGGCGATGTCACTTTGTATGATGAAGCAACGTTTCGAGGCAGAGTTTTACATACCTTCACAGAGAAGGCTCTTTAAAACACACTCCCGTTATGACATTACAACGTTACCAAACCGCCTAAAAAAAGCGAATCTTTGCGAGTAGGATGCGGATCCCGAACCGAAGGCATGTCTGAGTCCGGGTTGCCGTCTTACAGTCTACAGATCAAGCATACGATCGATTGTCTATGAGTGTCGCCACGACATAGAAGAATGGAAGTGCCCTGTTGAGGAGTGTTTATATTTTTTTCGTGAGGCGATGGAGTCGCGTCACGCAGTTGCGCCACGCCAAACTTCGTAATTTTGCGTATACGCATAACTACAAACGATAACACACAATAACTACAAAAACTACAAACGTAGCTCGACTTGGCGTAAGCGTAAACGATTAAGCGTTTTTATGATAAGCGGTCCAGTCTCATAAGTTTCACGCCAAAGCAGCAAGAAAATCAAAGAAACAGCGCACAACTCCAGGCTCCGACATCGATGAAATCATCGCATCGCGTCTGCTAGCAGGCGCGTCAAGCATTCGGCCCATCGCGTCATTTTTGAAGGAGAAAGTACGAACGGGACGGAACGGATATTCGCGACGTCGCGTCGAAACACCAACTACCACATCGCGACCATTGCTTATGCATGCATCCACTCGAAACCCATCGCATTCGAACAGATTGCGTGGACGAGATGGTCGCGTCGCGCCGAAGTATAAACACTCCTTAAGTCTGGCGTCCCTGGCATTACGGCGCTTTGTTGAAGAGAAATGTCTTGTGTAGAACTGTGAGGTGAGATGAAGTTGTCAAAGATCTTGAAATTGGTCTATAAGAAGTTATGAAACATGAATATGTGCTGCATCAAACTAAGCTGCGATAACCATATTTTATACCCTCGGAAGCGATTTTCCCTTCATCCTCGCTGGTATGCATGCGCATGAAAAACTGAGCATTACGGAGATAACAACTTTGGAACTACGTTAGGAAGAAGGCTCTTGTCAATGAAATGTGCTTTTTTAAATAAATGGAGAACTCTTGCGGTGGACCCACCCATCCTTAAAACCCCAAAAAACCTCTGAAAATGTCCTGATGGCAAAGAAGGATGGCATGCAGTGTCATGATATAGGATGACGTAACGATTTCCAGCAAACGCAGAGACGCTTTCAATGAGGACACCGGGACCTTGGTTTTTCACAACCGAACGGATCCCAGCCCAGTCCTTATTTCTGCGGAGAATTTTTGAGAGGCGGCCCGTAATTCGAAATGTTCTCACATACTGTCGAAAGCAACGCACAAGGTTCCAATACTTGTTAACCGTTTACGCCTGCGTTGGCATTTCGCATTGTGGCAATCGAAAATGGAAAATCGATAAAGTCAGTAAATCGATACTTTCATACATAGTGATTGTCACATTCGTGTTCAGAGTGTTTAAGAATCTTAATAGGCACGGCAATAGCAGGCCACAGGCAGCTATGTCGAAAAACCACTGTGATCGAGAAGCCTTNTCACTACAACTGACCAATCAGGGAATTTCGTTTCACACACACAAACACACACAGAGTAAGCGCTTTATTATAAGTCATGATGATTAGGACACTCAACTTCTCAGAATATTCGAATGTTTCGAATAAAAGAATATTCGAATATCCGAATAATTATTCGGATATTATTTGACTCGGTCAACACTCTACGAGGGCGGTTTGAAAATTTTCTGGAATGACCACCAAGAAGTTGTTCTTTTTCAAAAATTTTCATGCAGTTGTGTTGGCCAGTTTTCCACATCGATTTGATACGATCAGTTGCAGACAGATGTGAAATTTGGGTGATTATTAATTTTTTCAGTAGGAAGAGATAATTGCAAGCAGACCAAATAGTACTTCGGTGGTGATTTTAGAGAATCGTTACCTTTATTTTCCACCCGGAGTATCTGAGTCTTGAAAACCAGCCGTAGCAGAAAGCGAGCAAACCACAAACCATGCGCAAAATGCCGAAAAAGCTCGTTATTTTAATGAATCCGAATAAAATCGTTGACAAGGTTATGAAAAGGGCAATTTATATGATGCGACTTATCAGAGGAACGCATCCATTTGCGAAAGATTTTCCATGAAGTCCGATCAACGCGGCATGAAATTCTCATTGAAAAGAACGGGCGGTCACCGCGGGGCCGTAAACGCGTGCGACTGAGCTACAACAGCGACGCGACTGGCCCCTATTCTTCACCATATAGACACACGCGCGTCAGTCGCACGCATCCAGTATAAATTGCCCTAAAGATGTGATACAAATTAGTGCTGGATGAGGGAGTTTAGGCCATCTCTTACGAATAATTGGTTTCTATTTTACCTGACAAACTAAGTTTGAAAAACTTTGAGAGACTCTGTAGTGGTTTCCAGATTATCCAGGTTATGGCCTTCTTAAAGCCCTACAGGAATTTGGGCTCTCTTCCGAAACTTTGGAGGAGGAAATTCCATGTTCGTTTATCTTTGAACCTAGGCTTCTTGTGCTGAATTCATAGATGTTTTCTTTGCCTTGCCAGGTAGTTATGGTGGGAAACTTCATTGTGACTTATCGTTTCGACAGAAATCGTCTTTATCAGAAGCCTGAAAGTGGTTCCAGCCGTTGTATCCATGCACTACACGACCAAACGCCACATCCTGCACAGCCAGTTTTGACGTTGTCCAGGGCAAAGTACGATGAGAACACCCGAGATAGAGGTCCAACCCACCAAGATGTTCCACTGTTTCGCGGTTTTGTCCGCACAGCTCTAGATCGTTTGCGACGGACGAGTGGATGTTATATCGCGCCCGGATCTTATTTGATCTACAGGGTGGCTTAAAAGTATGGACGCCTCATTTGGCGCTTTTGCTTTCTCATATTTAATGTAATTTCATTCCTGTTTCACATAAGAGCGATGCGCTGTCAAATGCTCTTTCTTCTGAACTACAGTTCATTCGGTTCCATGTAGGTTTGCAGTAGTAGGCTCATTTCGAATCTATTGTGTGCCCCACGCGCTGTGAAGAGGTCATTGCAGCAATACAAAGAAGGCCGATATCACTCCTGAAAAAAGGGCAGAAGATCATCAAATTATGGAAAGATGTGAGAGCCACTAAGATGGAAGCATTCACGTGTCTTTCCCGTTTAGTGAACGGAGGGAGAAGTTTTAAGACCACAGAAAAGAGGGTCAGCCAAAATGAAGGGTCAGTATGAACTATGCGTCGAAAACTCCTGTACTCACAAGATGGTCAATTCAGATCATTGCTCTGTAAGGGTTGAGACTGCGTAGTTGTTGAATGGCTAGAATGTAATAGCCAGTGAATGCGGCAAAGCTGAGAAATGCAGAAAAATCTTCCAGGTCATCCCAGTGCGCCGCACTGAAGATGTGCTGTGAACCGATGAGGAATTTTTCACTACTGAAGTTGTCAACAATTTTCGGAACAACCACCAGTCTATCAGTTGAAGCTACTGACTCTCTAGAAAAAAGGGAACCCTCACAATGTCGTCGTTTCACAGAGTTGTGATGGTTTGGAGGGAAGAGTCCGTAATTGCGAAGATATTCCTTCTTTTCACAGAATAATATGGTGAAACCGATGCGAAGTTTTGTCAAGATAGGACTCTCAGAAATGTGCTAGTCCCGTTATAAGAAAAAAAACCCCAACATGACTTTTGAGCAGGGCTACGCTCGGCCCCACAAGAGAGAAACCCCCAAGGCATGCTAAGAGCCGGCGTTCCTCAGATTCTCCAACAACAGTAAATGACCCTCCTGCTGTTCACATTCGAATCCAATGGATTTCTCTTTCTGTGTATTTGTTAACGAAAATATGAAGAATAAAAATAGCATAAACTTAGGATCTCTAGCACCCAAACTCAGGCAAGCTGGTTGAAATTTAGTGAGGACTGCCTGCGGCGCACCATTGTTTTCTAAAAACAAAGATGGAAGTCTGCATCGGGGTCAAGAAAAGCCACTCGGGGAACTTTTTGCAAAATTGATTAGTCATTACTTATGTACCAGAAGCAGTGACAAAAACAAAGAAGTTGTGGCTCACAGTAGAAGAATAATGTTTTTCTTGGCGCCCATACTTTTCGGCCACCCTGTACACTTCATAGCTCGCATAACGATAAAAAAGGAAGAAGGTCACTCGTTAGAGACATTCATTTCTGTTGTTCATACCCAGGTGGAAATTTTTGGGTTTCAGGTAGAAATCCAGACCGCTTCTAGTGCCTTCCTTTCAGCAATATCGTTTTCGAATGCTAGTATTCTGCACTGAAATCATTACCATTGTGCGTCTCAACCCTATGACGCCCTAGCGGTGAAGTGACATTCCCTCGTCTTTTCGTGACCATGTGTTCTTTAATCCGCACACTTAGTGCCCTCGCCGTTACCCCGATGTAGAGATCATTACAGGTTAGGCATTCTAGTTGATGTACGACTCCCACTTTGGCACAATCACCTACCTATGTTTCCGCACGGGCAAACACCACATTGCTCTGATATACAGTGTTTATCGTAGAACCTGTTACGGACCAACTGTTTCTGATGTTCTCGTTGGGAATGTTCACAAGGAAACACCATCCTGCAGTTGAGCCCGAACAATGCATTGTTGCAACACCGCGCTCACTCCGTCTGATATGAATGGTATACAAAGTGGGATTTATTATTTTAAGGTGTTCGGCTCTCAGTACCCGCGCGTGATGATGTGATGATCTACGCTGGCATCGCGACGTCGAATAGCCGTTGTTGCTTGCTATCTCTAAAGTTAGTTTTCTGGATTCACACCGCTCACTTTCACTCGTGCACACTTTCGTTGCTGTTTTAAACGTTGCGGAGAACAGCACGTTTAACTGCGGTAGGGTGTGCAGATCTTGCGTGAATGAGGATGTTATTGGAGCTTTCCTTACGATACCACTTCACATGCATGATACCATTCGATAATTTCCATCTGGGTGTTAAGGTAGGAAAGCCACCCATCGCGCGGGGTTTCTCTCGCTAGCCGAATGTACTGCGACTGTTTGTTCAAAAGTCTAAAGAATTCATCCATCTCCGACTGCGTTGATGTTACCACACAGCAATCGTCAATGTAACGGCAGTACATTATTGGCAAGCGTGCAAGCACTGGCTCCTCTATTCTCGACATGAAACATATTGCGAGGACCGGCGCTAGCCTTTGGTCCATTGCAAGTTCTCGAACTTGGGAATAGTATTCCCCAAACCACTTAGATATGTTACATTTTAGACATTCTCGAGTGATGAGTAGTACGCGCGCTTTGCTGAGCCAAAATGTGCTTATATACCAAGCATGCTTATCCAATAGTTCTGACAGTGCCTGTAGCGCTGCGTCGTTCTTTACGTTCGTGTACAATGAAGTGACATCGAACGACTCCATCACACAGTTCTGGTCAAACGTCGTATTTTGCAGGCGCTGAAGAAAATGATCCGTGTTGGACAAATGTGACGGTATTTTCGGCAGCAGCTGGCTTATAATTTTATTAAGAAACCATTCTGTCAGTAGATCAACCAACGCAACTTATTATGGGCCGTATTTAGCACACCTCTGCCGACATAGAATGCATTTGCTGTGGAGAGAGTTTGTGGGTTTTCACCAGATTGTAGGAGACTGGGCAATTCGGATTGTCCAGTTTCAACCTGCTGACGAACCTCTCGTCTAATCCTGACTTCCCAACTGTTATCCAAGTTTCATTCAGTCTCCTACATTGGGCAAGGAACTCCTTTTCCGGTGCGCGTCGGTAAACGGTGGTGTCCGAGAGATGTAATCGAGTGATGTCTCGGTCCAGCGTTTGGGGTAGCACGACGAACTCTCCGCCTTTGTCCCTGACATAGAGACGAATAGAGTTGCCTGCTATCCAACCGCGCACGCCCTTAAACCCTTGCCACTGCTCTCGAGATAAGTTGGACTAGTGAAACCGTTTAAACCTATTCAAGACCACCAAAATCCCAGCACAAAGGACACGAAACTTAATGTCGGCGGCGAGGAATGGCTCAGCTTCTTTGTATTAGGTTGATGCAGAAGAAATGGCGCTCTTTTCTCAGAACCACATAATTTGGTTTGGACGTAGTATGACATCTAGACCACGCACGGTCGATCGTCTTGTCGCGACGCTGGGGCTTGAGGGGACAGGTTAGGCGGTGTTGCCCGTCTCGCGCTGATGATGCTACTCCCGGACCAAGTATCCACCGAAGCGCCCTCCATGGATCCCTTGAGCCAGGTGAATTGGAGCGGACGGAGCGTCGCCAGAAGGAAGGCCAACATGCGGCGATTTTTGGCCTCAGCAACCATGGCCTTAAAGTCCTCAAATGAATGGCCCCCAGTCCCGCGTAGCCCCTCTCGCAATAATAATGACGGCCGGAACGCCCTAGGGGCAGGGGGTGCGAAGAATCTCGCAGTAGNCCCCCCCCCCCCTCCTGATCGGTTAATGCTCTGAGATTTGTATAGCGAACGAGACAACATTACGCCTAACTTCGTGATGGCAGTCATCATTCCCAGCCTGCAAAAATTAGTGGGCAGAAAAACCAGGATTGAGTGGATAATTTTATACAGATCCTATGCTAAATACACCTTACAGTTTTTTTCACAAGAAGAGCTTGGTTGCATTAGCTTTGCAACAACTGGGAAAAAAACAAGGTTCCGTTCCCTTTATTTTGCCTTTCAATGCTCCTCCTTTTTTCAGGTAGGATTTCGAAGAACGTAAATCTTTGAAGGGATGACCAAAAATGGCCACAAAGCACGGGAAGCAATATGGAGAACGGAAAATTCCAAGAATTCCTTTGTTAGAGTCCTTCTCCCGTATGAATGAGGGATAATGGTTACGGGACCAGACAGGGATGGAGAGAACAGAGAGAAATACTTCTATGTCACAGTCTAGTCTAGTCCAAAAACGAGATTTCAAGCGTGCATACACGCATGGCTTCATAGCTTACTAACAAGGGAAGTGCACGAGGCCAACCCCGGGGATTGAAACGGAACATCCATTCTCGGGAGCGTTGCCTGAGGTAATGTTAATGTATGTATTACATACTATCTGCTCCAATGCTCCTGATGCGATCAGGAGAGCCCATTGAAGATTTTTCGGCAGCCTCCAGCTTTCACGAACCCTAGATCTTTTGAAAAATCTTTTTGAGAGAAACTTTGCATAAGGAGGTTAAGGTGCTGAACACGAACATAGTATCCATTTTGTACAAAAACCGCATTTTTATAGGGTTACAGTAGGATTGCGGTAGCGTGCGGTAGTATGCGGTAGTACACCTTACACCTACCATAACCCTACAAAATGAGGTTATGGTACCAAGCAATTGCGATATCTGTGTTCAGCACCTCAAATAACCCCCAAGTGCAGTGTTTCACTGAAATTTTTCATTTGAAGATTTTCGGGTTCGTGAAGATTGAATAGTGCCAGTTTTTCTATTGCCCTCTCATAGGAGTTCTGAATGGGATTTATGAAACATTGACTGCTGCGCAAACCAACCGTGGTTACCGTGAGTAGCTATGCTATAGACGATGGAACGTTTGGAGACGCATTTTTGAATAAGTTTGTTTCGTCTGGTGCGTTCACGAGTCCTAGCTGCAAACATTTCAGCTGCTACGAGGTGTCCGAGTGGGTAACGGATCGTACTATTGGGCAGAAGAGCGAACGTTTGAAGAAGCAAAGGGTTGATGGTTTGGATTCCACTGGTGAAATCAGACCAAAGAAAGTGAGGGAAGCGTGAAAAAATCCCCGCACAAAAAGTGGTCATGTTCCCAAAAAAATAAAGCTAAGCCTTCACCTGACACGGAACTATGTTTTGGATGGAGAGTTTTCCATAGTTCGTGCAGTAGTTCACGTATCTGATAGATCATTAGAACTATTTCAAACAGGATTAACACATAACGGACTATACGACCCAACGGTGGGTCGTACGGGAAGTTATGTACGTAGGGGACAATGCGACCCACCGGGGGTCGCATCTGCTTTAACCCCTTCTCTCCAACCAAATTCTCCTAAATCTCTCCTTTACGAGTTATTCGACTCGCTGATCACGAATATTATTTCCATTTTGTACCGTGGTGCGGTTCTGTAGGGTCACTGTAGGCATACTGCGGGTACTGTAAGTGAATTTTCTATTAAAATCTTGTGAAACTTTGCATTATGTGGTTATTTGAGATGCTGTGCACGAAAATGATATCATTCTTATACCGCAACGCCTTTCTATCTGGTTACTGTAGGCATACTGCAAGTACAGTTTTTCTTCTAGAATGTATCGAAATTTCACAGAGAGGGGTTGTTGCTTGTGTTCACAGAGAGGGGTTATTGCATAATGCTTAGCACTTATTCGACATCCAATTTACATCACAAAAGTTTTCTGCAAAATTAGAGAGACGCTTCAGTGTGCAAAATGTACTTCATATTCTTAAACAGCACACCAAATAAGCCTGCCATCGGCTATCTTCTTGAAAATAAAGGAAAATTTCGCGTTGGTCCGAAGTGACTCAAAGCGCAAAACGTGCGTTGTCGCGAATGTGTTAAAAGCCTAATATTCGAAAACGCAAAACGAGCTGCGCCGACGGGAACCGAACCCACGACCTCTTGCTTGATGCTCTGATGTATTGCCCACTCGGTCACCTAGCACTATTGGTGGTGTCGGCTCATCATCTCATAAGCTGGCGAAACCAGGTTATTCAAAAATGTGTCGTTAAACACTTCATAGTCTATAGGACAGCTAATCACGGTAACCACTTTGTTTTGGATGGGCAAAGTTTTATGCCCCAGCACGGTGGATCGTCTTGTCGCGACGCTGGAGCTTGAGGGGACTGGTTAGGCGGTGTTGCCCGTCTTGCGCTGATGATGCCACTCCCGGACCAAGTATCCACCGAAGCGCCCTCCATGGATCCCTTGGGCCAGGTGAATTGGAGCGGACGAAGCGTCGCCAGAAGGAAGGCCACTAGGCGGCGATTTTTTTGGCCACAGCGACCATGGTTTTAAAGTCCTTAAATGAATGGCCCCCAGTCCTGCGTAGCCCCTCTCGCAATAATGACGGCCGGAACGCCCTAGGGGCAGGGGGTGCGAAGAATCTCGCAGTAGTTAGCCGTCGCCGTTCCGTAGGTATGAACCTTGGAACATACAACGTGAGGACTCTGAACTCTGAAGCAGCACTAAGCTTCTTGTTCGACGAACTGCGCAACATCAAGATCGACATTGCAGCAGTATGTGAAACGAGGCGGAAGAAGGAAATGTCCGTGAAATGGAACGACTGCAGTGAATTGATGCCTAGTGCTGCGAAGAATGGTGTTGGCGGTGTCGGCTTCATCGTGTTACCGTCCGTAACGAGTCGAATAATCTCGATAGAAATTGTTTTGCACCGACTTGCGATTTTGAAGCTCAGTATAGGTATATCATCTACTATGAAGGTCGTCGCAGTGTATGCGCCCACGTCGGCTGCCAGTGATGATGAAATCGAAGAATTCTATGAAGAACTCCATCGTCATCTCAGACAGAAATCCACTTATACAGTTGTGCTAGGCGACTCCAATGCTAAATTAGGAAGTGGACATAGCGAATACACCTTTATAAGAAAATTTGGATTTGGAGCTAGAAATGAAAGAGGCCAAAGGCTTGCAGACTTTGCTGAATGTACGAAGCTATACGTCATGAACACGTTTTTCCAGAAACGACCTGGCAGGCGGTGGACATGGCGTGCGCCGAATGAGAGAACTAGGAATGAGATCGACTTCGTCCTTTGTGATAAGAAGAGAATCGTGAAAGATGTGTCAGTCGTAGCGGAATCTAAAGTTTGCGTAGATTCGGATCATAGACTCATCAGAGCAAAAATTGTGGTTGATCCCAGGGAAGAAAGCCGAAGATTGGCCAGGGCAAGTTAACGCCGGAAACCTGAACAATTCTGTGAAGCACTTTTCACTCAAGCGGTAGAGAATACGGATTGGAGCATGTACATTGAAGACATTGATGAGGACTACGATAGTATACTTGAAAAGCTTCGAAAGGGCAGAAGCCTTGCTACTGTTAAGAGAGAAGGTCAGTGCAGAAAAAGGCTAACCGAGGCAACCCTACATATGCTCTCAGAAAGACGGAAACTGGCTAATGCTGGGAACACTGGTCTTGAATACAAAATATTGTGCAAGGAGTTACGACGACGAATGGAGGACGAGTATGAAAACTTCCGGAAGGAACGACTCCGGAAAGCAGCGGAGGACAGAGCAAGTCTGAAAAAGGCTTGGAGAGAAGCGCAAGTATGCCGGAAGATGCCCACAGCGCTAATGAATGAGCAGGGCAGGAGAACAACTGTAAGGAAAGTAATGGAAGAGATTTGTCAGAATTACTTTAATGCGCTGTTCGCCTTGACAAAAAACATTGCTTCTCCTTCCATTGACCAAGTCGAACCTGTACCAGAGGTCCTCAGCGCGGAAATCGAGAAGGCAGTGCGGCAAATGAAAGCCGGCAAAGCAGTGGGTCCTGATGAAACAAGAGCAGAAGAAATCAGAGCAGGTGGAGAAGTCCTAGCTAAGGCTCTCAGCATCAGATTCACGAAATACATCAACACAGGAAGGATTCCAGAGAAATGGAAGCACGCCAGAACCGTACTAACACCCAAGAAAGTTGACAGAGAAGATATTCGAAATTACAGGCCGATAACGTTATTGTCTCTCCTGTACAAAATCTTCATGAGAGTCATCTACGCACGTATGGAGCGCACTCTGGATGATAACATGCCGAGAGAGCAAGCAGGATTTCGTAGACGTTTTTCCACCATCGACCATATCTTCACTATCTCGCAACTAACGGAGCGATGCAGAGAATACAAACTTCCGCTATGTCTCTTGTTCGTACATTTCGAGAAGGCATTTGATTCGGTAGAACACAATGCTGTCCTTAGGGCAATGACTGATCAAGGAGGAGAAGCAGCATATGTGAGGATTGTACAGGAGACAATGAGGGAGTCTCACACTGAAATCACCCTCTTTGAAAGGCCTCTAAAGATCTCTATGAAGAGAGGGGTGAAACAGGGCGACATCTGCTCCCCGAATGCATTAACGTGTGCGCTGGAATCAGTTATGAGACAAGTTGCTGAGAAAGATGGTTTTGAAATAGATGGAGAAACACTACAAATGCTACTCTTTGCCAATGATGTGATGTTTGTAGCAAGTAAACCGACGACCCTGCAAAGTCTTCTCAATGAAATGTGCCACCTCACTGAGGGAATCGGGTTGAAGATCCATCCTGGGAAAACGAAGTGGATGAAGAACGCTCATTGTGATGATTTCGAGATCAAACTGAACAACCAGCTTGTCGAGCGAGTCGAACATTATGTTTACCTCGGCCAAGCAATCGGGATGGACAACGATCTGCGACTGGAGCTCTCGCGACGAAGGAAAGCTGGATGGACTGCGTTTTTGAAAATTGATGTTCTCCTTAAAAGCAAAGACATACCAGCACACACCAAGAGTCAATTATTCCACAGCAGCGTACTACCTGCATTACTTTACGGATGTGAAACCTGGAACTTGACAAAAGCCGAGGAACGAAGCCTGCATGTAACGCAGAGAGCAATGGAAAGACAAATGCTGGGAACAAGCAGGTTGGAACATAAGAAGAATGAAGAAATAGGAGAAACAAGCCAACTCCACGAAATGGTTAATTTGCTTTACAAGAGGAAAAATCGTGGGCAGGGCACGTCGCCCGAATGAAAGACAATCGCTGGACAGGTACCCACGAATTTTGCAAAATTTTGCATTGGTACCCACGAACGAAACGTCCAGCTGGGAGACCACCCCTGCGATGGATAGACTCATTATGGAAACAAATTGGAAGAACGTGGACGCGACTTGCGCAAGATAGAGAAAAATGGCATGGTTGCGAACTGCGCTCGCAATGGACGAGAATCAGTTCGACGTAAGCAACGTAAGCAAAGTTTTATGAGACCCAACTCTACATAGATTCTAGAAACCTATAGCGGTGCTATATAGAAATTTTGGACTCGCCTCCTCTCCTCTGCTTGCATCAGGAACATTGGGTGAAAACGATATGCACACATTAAAATCATATAAGACATTGTTTCTCAAAATGAATGTTTCGTTCCGATCCCCGGGATTAGCCTCGTGCACTTCCCTTATAAGAGAATAGTATGATTAGAGTTGGGGGTACATTTCGATCGTATAGAGTCGTCTTTCACAAGTTCTAAAGCGTTGAAACACAAGCAGTCAGTTCAATTCTCGATCCTTATGTAACCTTCTTGGAAGCTATTCATGGAAGGGTCTTGTATCCGGGGCACCACGGATGTCACACAACCGGCCTAGTTAAAACCCCGAAACCGAAAGTATGAGAAGGTGACTGCCACTGGAAGCACACCGCTCGCTCGCGCAGCGCTTGCCGGAAATTGATAAGTATTTTATGACGCCGCACTTCCACTTCTAAGAGTTTCCGTCTCGAAGTGGCACGTTTCAACCCAGCAGAACAGGCATACGAGAAAAGATAAAGGATGAAGTGGGGTTGGCGCTGAGCAATCGCGCTTGTGGGATTCACCACACATTCGACTTCATCTGAACATCGTAGAGGCATTGAATGTGGATGTGCCCGGTACAGTGAGTTGCGAGGGGCATCCTATGTATCAAATCGGTGCTCCATCCTCCCAGACTCCTCTGGTACCAATTTACCGACCCCGGAGGGATGGATGGCTTGGTTGGCCACGGGCGCGATCGAATCATCGATCGTGTGCATGCGCAGCGAGCCTCTTACCACTGCGCCACACGCGCCCATGCAAGAGAGTGAAAGAGAATTATGTTGGAAGTTCGAAGAGAACGAGGGAAAGCAGGAAAAAAGTCAAATACTATGGTCCTTGTTGTTATTGTTAGTCTATCACTCCATGATCCCGAGTTTCCTCACATTTTTATATTCATCTCTCGGTGGTAAATAACCATTCAATAGTGTGAAATGGGAATTGCAAAAATTGCAAAAATCACTGTACAAGACTAAACTGATTATGGAAAACTTCACCAAATTTCAGTTGACGCTACCTCTCCAATCACCAATGCATTTGGCGAGGTCAGTTCTTCTCATAACTGCCTAGGTTTTTGTTAGTTATATGTTCTTCCTACAATTTCATGCTGCCATAGACCTCGTTTGTTGCTTCTTTGATCACTGTTCATCCTAACCAGATGTATCCGCCATTCACTCGAATGAGATGTTTGTGCTGTCAATGGCGTTATCCTACGTTGCTAATTAATTAAGAGAACCCGTCCGGGGATCACAAAAGTCCTTTGCCGTAGGTTCTCGATTGGCAGCGTATGATATCATAGTAGGATGTGTGCTCAATTCCGGATTTTTCAAATGATTCATCTCCATAATCGAATAAAGAGCTGCATCACGGTCGATCATATCACACTCTCATGATTCCACCAACCATCTGTCTTTCAATTTCGCAGTTGTCAGTTCCACGAACAATGCGGAAATAACCTGAAAGGGTGTACCATCCTCGAATGTTGTGCTGCTAATTTTGCAGGTCGTTTACTCCACAAAATACATACCATCCTCTCCCCAGTCGGTGTTCCAGGAGTTTGCAATCAGCCAGTAGTCTGTTCCATTTTCTCTGCCCCAACCAATGACTTTGACCGCATGTGCTCCGGTTTGAATACCCCACTTGTGCTAGAATGCTGACCATTCTTTGGTGTTTGTATGCAAGTTATTGGAATAGTATGAGATGAAAATTCCCGTTGATAGATATACACATAACGACAAACCACGTAGATTCCTCCTTTGTAGAAACTGAAGTCCTCGTAGACCTTGAAAGCGGCTACTACAGGTCCGTTCTTGTAGATCTCTTGCCTGATGCTTCTCTCATTATTCGGGAGGAAGTAAGACCTTGTTGCTGAATTCGATAACTGTGCAATAAGCCAACAAAATCGAGTATTGCTGCACAAACATAATTCGATTTTTTCTCAAAACTAGAGGACGTCGTGAGGTACAATAGAAATTCTAATGAACGTTTTTCAATGCGTGTGTTGGCGGGCTTTCTCATATCTTTCTGAATTTTGAACTGTTTGACGTGCATCCCCATTACCCTTACAGGCCTGCCACCGTCAGATAAGGGTGCGCATAATGGAATAGCACCCCCGGAATCCAGCACTAGCCATGAAACACGGCTATTCCTTCTCACATCCAAGGGTGTATTTTTACGGATAGTTGCTTGTCGTGAATTGAGGAAGCTAACGCAAAAGCTGCAGTGGTGCTTGCCGTCTGCCTTTTTCCAGACTCGCCTCTCATTTGACTTTCTCTGTGATCTAAAGAGAAATAACGCTGAATTGGGAGTTTGTTTCACCAAACACCTCGGATTTGTTTTCTTTTGAAAAAAAAATTCCCTCATTTTGTGTTTTACAAAATTTGCTTGATAGAATACGATATGCTCAAGATAACTAGGAACACAACACCGAAAAAAAAAACGTTCTAAGTGACTGCTCACCAAAGTGCTTGTCCTCTTGGTAAGTCTTTTTGTATTTACGCTGGCATGACTTTCGACATTTTGGAGTGGGCCACAGGTAACCAGGACACGGTCCATAGTAGGGATCATCCTTATGATTTCCACAAGGATAGAAGGTGTATGGCTTGCACACATCCTTAATAAGTTCATCTCACCAGATTAAATAGGGCCACTCAGTGCGGCCTTTGTAATATGCGGAATCACCTTCTGCCTGTATTTTCCACCAGTAACAACGCCGTCGCGCTCCATCCAACGGTATGCTTCGATTGGCCAGCCACCCTGGCATCTGAATCAAAGAACAATCATGAAATTGGATTTAGAATACAGATATAGTAAGGTTTCTCTCGTACCCATATCCGCATTCGAGTCCACAGCACGACAGTATATCCGTGTCGGAAATCATCAACTTAAAACAGAGACTTCAATAGACTTGCTCGACCCATACGCGTCTGAATAGATGTTATGTACCTTTATCGAACTGTTTGACTGCACACACATTTCATCTGACATAGCCGACGCTGACGCCACTGCCCAACACGAACCTAAAAAATTCAAGCACTCAAATCATCATGGCCTACACCCATCTCGTCATGAAAGGGGAATGCTTCTGTGTTCGACATACCGCAGGAAGATTGGTCACGAATGGTGCCAATTGCTCTGCATTCTGGCCATTGCGTGCGCGCATCAAAGCTAAATTTGTCGTTGTGTAATAAGGAAAAAAAATTGACGTTTACTCAAAATTTTGATTACTTCTTTGCTTCTTTATGCTCTGTAACGTTTTCGGAAGTACGAAAAAAAATGAAAGCTCTTTTGTTGCAGGACATCCAAAATGGAGTCAATCTAAGCGTAGAAAAGTAATGGACAAGGATGACTATTCTCTGCTTTCCTTCTATACGAAGGATCACATTATGAACTACCATGATGTAAGGATGAAATTGAAAAAAAAACTATGACAACCTCTCAGGAGGGTCATCACCATATACGTCCATCAACACTTCTTCTTTCTTAGGTGTCACTAAAAACTTCGAGTCCATTATCCGAGCTTTCACGAACGCTTCTGCATCTGGAGAGTATTCTGCCTGAAAGTGTCATGGAAATTAATCCTCTATTTCTGCAGATCTCATTTTCTGTATGCGTCTGCGTTTGAACAATACTCACCTTGTAGAACGATTGATGTTCGTTGATGTAGTCAACAAAGGCTTGTCCAGTTAGCTTTTCAACATCTTTCTCTACGGGTTGAGCGAGGAACTCCTCTTAAATTTTGCATATCTTAGCTCTTCTATCGCTCCCAGATTTTTTACTATTTAGGAATGGGTACGTACCAACTGTAGTCGGTTTTGCGGCAAAAGCCGTTGCCAATAACGCTGCGAGGATCCACATCTGAAAAAATAGATGGAAAGTCTTGTCCCATGAGCACAGCGTATTCCAAGAAGTAAACAGGGAGTAACATCCCAGCAAAAAAAATTACAGGCGGATATTGGCACTTACAAGAAATATATTTATACTAGAACAGAGGACTGGAAGTTTCGACCTCGAGCTACTGACCTAACGCGGGGTATTTGAGTGCGCTGAGCACTGCTGAGTGCTCTGAAGCTACCAAAGCTAAGAAACTTCCGTCCTTCACGAGCCTTCTGTTCACTACTCCTGCAAAGGCTGACAAGGGAACAAGCTGTAGGACTCATCGAAGACGCCGGATTGATCGTGGGTCAGCTGTTTGACCGACCGCACTGCGTTTCTCAATGTCAGCAGCGCTGCTGACACGACATACACACTGTCGAAACGAATCGACTATCTATAGGTTATTTTGCTTCTCATGGAGAAGTGACCATCAGAGGGAGCACCTCAACAAAAATTGAGGCTCTTGAGAAAGCAAGAGTTTTTTCTTTACAAAGTTACAACACCTCGGTCTGAATTTAGTGCAGAATTGATATTGTTCCACCTCTGACATTTTTCACACAGAGTGATTGCTCTTCTGTAGAATGCTGCAGCGCCGTGACCTGTAGTAGCGGCTCACCCATATTTTGGTTCCATCACAATTTTTGGACTTTTTCTCTCCCATGCGGAGCTTCATCTGCGAAAGTAACTCCATTTCGTAGCGCAAAGCCCGGGCTATTAGGAGATTATAAGCGTGGCTTCTGATTCCAGATATGAAGGACAGCGCAGTCGACGAATCGCCTGACGGTCACAATCTCGGTTTGGTTAACCATGTTTGCGGCCATTTTCGAGTGATCGACTGTCGCACAAATTTACCCAGGCGACACGCTACAAATTTTCTCAATTCTTTATGTAACCAAGTACTTCGCTTATCAACGAAAAATAAATCTCATGAGAAAACAGTTACATAGACCTAGAAGGCAAAAACTCTTCGGCATTACTGGGGGGTCAATTCTCGCGTTGCTAATACCTGCCTCAATTTGTAATGTTTCCTTGCCGAATTTTGTCACCTCTGTATCTTCTTTCTTCAGACGCATTCTTCTATTGTTGGGAATTTCTACGTTTTGAAAATTCCAGAGAGCGTTCCGAAAATGTTCCTTGTCGAAACATACTCAACATTTTCAGTATCTCTAGTAATTTCTGACCTCTTAACATCTAATTTTTTCCTTTTGGAATCCCACAGAACCATGTCGGGTTCTGCACAAAAGTCCTTCCGCTCATTTTTACTCAAAATTACTCGATATCTACTTATATTGTTCAAATTCACTATTTATTTTTTCAGACGGTCTAATACTTATCAGAGGGCGTCGGCTGTGTCAGCTGCTAGTATATATGCTTATTGTAAAAAACTAGGACGTCACAGATAACAATATTGAGTATCTGTCACAAAAAAATCATTAATGAAGATATGGGGATTGCATGAGCTGTGTCCTTCATAACCAAAGAATGTTCTCAAAATGTTCTTTCCACATAAAGGGCTATGGCAATGGCAAACAATGTCACACTGTTTGATGACGTAACGTTTCGGAGCGGATGTTCACATAGCTTCGCAGTGAAGGGGAAATGGGGTGGGGTCGGCGGTAGCTTGAACCGCTCTTCAGAAATGATCCAGCCTCAAAAAATGATCAAGTTGAAACGCATAAAGCTTTTCGTAAGCTTGCGGAGTGTCCAATGCTTATTTTCAGGCTGTTGCCGAAAATGGATAGAAAAGTAGTCGGCCTCAACTACCTTGAATCGTGGGATGCGCCACACATTTCACTTTAACCGAGTGTGGAGGCCTTTCGCCACAGCATACTCGCCCTCCAAAACAGAGCTCGTGGTGGAATCCTACTGTAGTCCCACGGTTATTTCCGGATTGGGCGCTTTTCAGTGGGAGGCCTTTTGAGCTCAACAGCTCAGTGAGCTCAGCAGTTCATTGACCTGTGGTCAGTCCCAGAACGAACTAGACCAGAGATACCAATCCTACCTGTCTTCCACCTTAATACACGGGCAATTCTATGGTGGCTCATATCGGTTTCGACCGATTTTTATTTGTGGGGCCCTCTCAAATGTCTCATCAGGTGGGAATGGGGGGAGGGTGGAGGAATTATTGTTCATGAATGCGTCATCCATGTTGTGTCACCATAGCATAGTAGTATTGGATTCCTGCAGGGTTATTATGAATACCATGGATGCAATGAGAATCTTCTACAACTTTGGATGGTAGGGTAATCCAACATGCTGGGTCACGAAAATGACGTTCGTTTTCGCTGCAGAACATTTCGTAGGATGCTGTAGCTGCACCGTGAACACAGTTTCACATTTCCTTCTAGAAGTTGTAGGAACATTACCGAATATTTCATTCGTTCTCCACGGATATAACACTCAGTGGCGAACTTGGAACCCCCACTGATATAACTGTCACAAATCTTTGCAACTGGTGATTTCATCAACTGATTCCTAGCGCTCCCTCATAGCTCTCAATGCGCATCCCGAACTCTCCAGAAACGTAAGAGCTCATCAGCGGGTTTTTTGCACTTTTGTAAAGGTTCACGCACATCACCTGAGGATTCCTTCCACACAAGAAATCTGAGAACAATTTCGAGGTGAAATAAAGCTGTAGAAGGGCCTAGAATTGGCTAGTAAATATTACGAAACTTATTGAAGATGGAATGTGAGTTGCTACAAACGAAATGCAATCAGCCATATTTTATAGTCATTGAAGTAGGTTTAATCGTGTCTGGTATGCGTATGCGTGAAAAAGTAAAAGCTTCACGGATATAAAAAAATCTGAGACTTCATTAGGAAAAAGGCTGTTGTCAATGAAATGTGCTCGCTCTTCTGAAGAAATGGGAAGTTACTGCAGCGACCACACCCTTAAAACCCAGAGAAAAACCTTTCGTAATGTCCTGATGTCAAAGAGGTGCGGCATGTAGTGTCATGATATATGATGACGTAATCTTTTGGAACGAGAGCGGAGAGGTCTTCAGCTGGAAAACACGGTTCAGGCAACGAGCAGATTCTGGTCCGTATGCGGAAAATTTTTAGGCCGCGGCCTACAATTAGAAGTGTTTCCACATGCTCTGTAGGCAACTCGTGAAATTCCACTATCTCCTAACTCTTTGCGCTTTTGTTGGAACGATCATGCGTCGTGACAGACGACGGAAAATTGCTGAGAAGTTACGTTTTTGTTAATTTATTTTCAACCACTGTGCTCTTCCGAGCTTTTGTTGGCTTCCTTAGACCTCACATGCACGAACATCCTCTCATGTTGATTCGAATGAGGCGCTATAGCGAGCTTACTCATTGCCACTCATGAATGTGCTTTCTTGGAGCGGAAACATCAAGAAGTTAAATCCAGTCTTATTCTTGATGATTTGCCACACAAGTTGGTGATGTAGCACATTATTTTTGCCCACGTTTCGGCTTCACGACGTTTCCAGGGACTTGCACGTGATTCCAGGTGGTCTTAATTTACGAACCGATCCACCGAACATCTCGTCTCCTCTCGCACTTCTTTCGTTTTGCTTTGGCTACATCGCAATGAAATTCCAAGCTAAAGCCATATCTCTCTAAGCTAAGAAGAAGATCACCGCAGTGATTGTGAGCATTTGTTCAAAGTTGTCTTTGCCTTGGAATCTCACGGCGACGCAGCTACTGCGAATTGAACGCTCCGAGAAAGATTTTCGGTGGATTAGCTCGCAAATTAAGAATATCTTGGACCACTCGCCCTGAAGTCGAAATGTCGCACAAAATAAATTGTTCCATTATGTCTCTTATGAGGAGTTTGAAAAAGGTACGGTTCAGAGAGCTCTTCAAGAATCAATCTCAGGAATGCTGTGGTGGCCGAGCAAGTGGGGTATCAAGGTTAACATGTCTAAAAGCCATGTCCTTGTCGTCGGTTCGAGAATGGAAATTAGTCAGCACTCTTGTTATACACTTGACTATAGAAATGAGGTCCGTGATCTTGGAGTTCATATAAGTCACTCGCTTAGTTTCGCAAATCATATAGACAGAACCACGGCAACAAAATCTCCTTATCATCTCGATTCTTGAATACTGTAGTCCGATTTGGAACCCATCATCTAAAAAAGATGTCGAGAAAATCGAATAGATTCAAAGAAACTTTACTCAACTACTATTTTACCGCGCCTACCCGAATCTCGACTACCCCCAGTCTCTCCCCAGTTACCAAGTACGATTAAATAAGCTAGGTTTGAATTTCGTGCGCCTGAATATGAATACTCGTTACTAGTTTTTCTTTGTATAATTTTTAACCCGAAGTTCCTCGACTGTTCTACTGTTTTTGCTTTAACAGTAATGTTTTGATTTTTAGTGCACTTCTGGTGCATGAAATAAAATAAATAAAAATAAAATTACTGTATGGCAAAACATCAAGTGACAGTACCATCCGTCTACAAGGTCTGGGTTTATCAAGCTAAGACATGGATGTTGAGTGGATATTTTTCTATAAGCTAAACTGTCTAAAGCTCCACACAGAGTTTTGCCGCCTGGCGAGTTTTTGCTGGGCGGGAACGGGATGACGCGGCAAGTGTTTGTCGCTCAGCGACATTGGGGGATACTCAAAGTTGAACGGGAGCGCGGCGATAAGCACTAAGGCATCTTTTCCTCACTACCATAATTCTTACACTCCGTGTGAATTTCGGTAGAATTCTTCGTTAGAAATGAACGTGAGTGTGAGGAGCGCCTCTTCGATATATTTCAAATATTACTATTGTAAACGCGGTGTCCAGGTAGGGGACGTGCCTCATAAGTATAATCCCTGCTGTACCCAGCTACCACCTCCAGAAGGCAGTGTGGAGCTAACAACATTACGTCATCGTCATCCATGACTGAAACAACTGAAACATGTAAGAGAACATAAAGGGTACTGCTCCACATGTTCTAGTTTGGGGGTAAACACGCCGAAGACGTCAATTAAGAAGCGCTAAACATATGTCTAAGCTAAACAAATCGTTCATCATTTAGGAAATGCAATTTATTCAGAAGAATCACGGAACTCCGGGGAAAAATACGCTCGGCGCGTTTTACCGCGTACGACAACTCAGACATTCGCGGGGTAAGAGCCGAGGCGGAGCGCAGATCAAGCGGCGTGACACTTGCGCTTCGATCCCCGAAGTGGGCGGAGTGCTGTCCCCAGCATGCGCACTGAGTGCCCTAGCTGCTGCACTTCGCGCCCGTGCTGCTGCTCCTGCCAGTGCTATTTGCCTGCGTTTGTCGCGCTTTCAACCCGCGTCAATGGGCTGAAGTCCCCCTTTGCCCCTGCTTTGTCTGCAATTTCCCGTTAGATTACTGTATTTCTCATATTTTCTTCCCAATTAGATGAATGCTTCTATCTGCTCTAACCCACCTATTGCAAAATTTGACTGAATTTTTCGTGATTTTACCTCTATCTGAGCACCCAGCCATTAACCACCACCATCGCTTCACTAGGACATTCGTAAATTTTATCAGCAACTTACTTCCACCCAACACCTACCTCACCCATCCCCCCCCCCCACACCCCATCGCTTCATCAAGAGACTCGTGAACTCTATCTGCAACCTTAATTCCATTTAGTATTCTACTACTCTAATATGTTTTCACAGTATGTTCTTTCGTTTTTTCGAGTTGTGTCCATTGCGAATACTTTAGTTTCGTATAATTTCACTCACTTGGCTCATTTGTGTTTTGCCAAGGAATTTTGTTTTTCTTCTCTGCAACTATATCGAACTCTTTGCCTTTCTTCCACTAAATTGACGAGTGTGTTAATGTTGGGTGCTTCGCTTGCAACATTGCTGAATGACGTTGACGTGCCTTGCAGATGGTGATATTGGAAGGGTGATGAGTGTATACTCTGATGTTGAATGGCAATACATTTTACGGGACTTCGTGTTTGGCAAGACAGTTTACGGGAGAAAATTTTGCTTGGCAATACATTTTACGGGAGAATGAGTGAAGAGCCTGTTTGGCGATACAAATGGCAAGACAGTGTGTTTGGCAAGGTAGTTTACGGGTGTTTGGCGATACAAAAGGCAAGGTTTGTGTGGCGATACATTTTACGGGTGTTTGGCGATACAATTGGCAAGACAATGTGTTTGGCAAGACAGTTTACGGGTGTTTGGCGATACAAATGGCAAGACAGTGTGTTTGGCAAGACAGTTTACGGGACTTCTTGTTTGGCAATACATTTTACGGGACTTCTTGTTTGGCGATACATTTTACGGGTTAATATGTTCATTTCATTCTTAGCGGGTGATTCAATCATCATCGGTGTCGGCTCGGATGGCGCAGTTGGTAAGGCAGCGGACTCCCATTCTCAGAACCACGGTACGGTTCCCGGTGTTATCAGAATTTTTGCGCATTCAAGCTTGTTTGGCGATACAAAAGGCGAGGTTTGTTTGGCAAGACAGTTTACGGGACTCCCTGATTGGCAAGACAGTTTACGGGGTTTGTTTGGCGATACATTTTACGGGGTTTGTTTGACGAGACAGTTTACGGGACTTCGTGTTTGGCAATACATTTGACGGGGTTCGTTTGCCTGGCTGGTTAGCAAGCTCGTCTGCGAGGTTGCCAAACAAACCTCGCCAAATGTATTGCCATTCAACATCAGAGTAGGGCATTCAGAAAGGAGTCGGTGCTGATGCATTTACGGACTGAAGGTAGGCTGCGCGGTTGTGCACTATTAAGCATGCTTGACATTGATTGAAAATGGCCGCGTATCAGTCCATGGTCCTTTTACCAGTACCGCCTGTCGGTTGAATGGACTGTACACTGCATATTCCGAGGTGGCCGATAACCACACCGCATGCCATGCGGATTGGCCCCCTTCTGGCGACGTTCCAGCGGCCGATCATGATAAACGTAATCGAATCTCACCCGATGTGGTTGCCGGCGACCAACATCGGTCGACGATCAGCTGGTCGGCCGCCGGAAGGCCGCCAGCAGAGGGTTCGCCGCATGGCATGCGGTGCGGTTGTCGGCCACCTCGGAATATACAGACTATATGTAAAAAATCTCCCATGCACGATGAACATGGATCCATTTTGGATCTTTTTTCTTATTGCTGTAGTTTCACTACTGACTTTAACCAGTTTCATGTCAAAAATTCGCCAAAAATGATAGCTTATACCCTACAAACCAAGTGAGAATCAATGCGGAGGCTTCAGTCAAATTGTATTCACATTTTGTAGTATGGTGCTGTCGCGAAGCCTCATTTGGTGTTACGTCTTGATCAGCAATCGATGAAAGCTTCTTTGTTAGTATTTATTCAATTCAGTGAGCTTTCGGCGCTGAGCGCCTTCGTCAGACCTTAATACAACTACACAATACGCTACAATACACATAACAGTTATTTACAAACGAGACGAACCGATCACAATGGACGGAGGGTGAGCAGTGAGAATACAGTATACATTGTGACAAACAATGATAAATACCATAAACAACCATAACACCCGGATTGGTGGAGCGGTCGGTGTCAAGCAATGAATGTTAGTGCCTCAGCCAGCTCATCCCTACTGTTAATCTCCGGACGGTGCCGCTTTATTTCTCGGGCCTCCATGATCTTCCTTCCGACAGGATGCTTGAGATAACGGTGCAGCACTTTGACTCCGAAGAGAGGAGGGGGTTCTCGAGTGTGCACCTCTGTGCGGTTCTTCGAGAAGCTGTTGGTAGGGTATGATTGTGGGCTGGTAAGTGCTCGACGATGTTCATTCAGCCGTTCCCTCAGTGGTCGTCCTGTTTCTCCTATATATCGTTGACCGCAGTCACTGCACGTGATCATGTACACCGTTCCACGTAGGTGGCAAATTTTGTGACCACTGCAGTACAGGCAGTCCTCAGCATCGCATCGAGTCTCGTATATGCGGGATGACGTGAGAATGTCTCTGAGATTGGGGGGAGGTCGAAATACTAGTCGCACTGGGAGCCCTCATCTTTTCACGACAATGTTGACTTGCTTTGAGATGTGTTCGTTGACGTACGGCAAGAGCAGTGCGATTCCGTCAGGAGCCGAATGAGGCCTCCATGTGTTCATGCTCCCATTCTTGTAACCATTTTCAGAGAGAATTTTTCGGATTGCTTTGTCACTTCCTCCGTTGTTCGCTGCAATTCGTTCACTGGTCTTTCTTAAATTTAAGGAATTTATAAAATAAAAAATAAGACACTACCTAGACGAGACACTTATGGTCAGAATGCTTGACTACCTAGACGAGACACTTATGGTCAGAATGCTTGGTTTTGTTAGGGTCGCGCATGATGTAACAAGTTATACTTGAAATCTGCTAAATGTTCTATTGAAGCTCAGAATTGATACGTAGGCGATTTCCCCACCATGCTGACAAGTGAAGGATACTTTGATAATGTGGCCAGGTGCACATTGTTTGTGCAGCTCACGACACCGATTTCAAAGTCGCTCTATTAAGAGTTACGCTCGTTTTTCGCATGGTCACATGATGGGGTACTGCGATCAGAAGCGCAGTAGGAAGAATTGCCATCTATCAGGTTGTCGCGAAAGTTTCCCGCCATTTTCAGTCTTCCTTTTCCAATTAATTTTCCTTTAACACAACCGACAATTACGCTATGTTCCTTCGCCACTATTATAGACAAGAACCCTTGCGGTAACAGTCGAGCTCGTTGACACCTGCCCCAAACCAGTCTTTCTTTCGCAATTCCACCAGACAGCATGTCTCTTGAGGAGGTAGTTTTCGTTTTGGCGGTGGAATCCAAGGTTACTGGTGTCTGATCCACCCACATTTCCTCATGTGAATTACATGAGGAGGCCACTTTTTGATACTAGTAACTAAGTTGCGGAACCAAACGAGAGCACGTCAAAGGCTGAAAAATTGTGGCGCGCTCCTTACACACTTGAAGCTGATAGCGGCTCAGATCATAATGACTACATGCGCCATATTCACTTGTCTCTCCGAAGCAATGTAGATGAAAAGCTACTGTTGATAGCCTTGAGGTATCTCTACCAGCTGGCGGATATCACACCACGCATTCTCTCCAATCAGCTCCAGGAGCTTCCTCCGCTTCGTCGTACCTTCCAGATCATGGTTTGCCTAAGTCCTATCCGCCGTCTTTGAACGTGTGGATCTAATTCTTTCCCGTATACTAAGAAGTAGAATGGAGACTTATCGTATGACATATGTTTATTGGAGCACCGCTTGCGTTGTTGTGTTTGGTAGCCGCTAAACTCCTCGAGGAGTATACCTCCCTGCGCCACCGTCGCCGGCGACGGCGGCCTCTGATGCTGCCGACGGCGGTCGCCAATGTTGGCGATGGCGGCCTAAGTACATAATCGATCCGCATCGGCCTCACAGTCGCCAGCGACGGCAGCGACCGACGGTCACCGAAGTTGGCGATCGCCCGTCGCCAACATTAGAGACCGCGGCCGCCGCCGACGGCGGCCGCCGCGACGCCCCGCCCACAACCGATGCGCATCGGCCTCACAGTTCCCAGCGACGGCGACGCAGGGTGCTACACTCCTCGAGGACTATAGCGGCAGTGTTTCCTGAGCTCTCAAAGGAAAGGCGGCAGAACATGTTTGTGATCAACGACGGATTTTTCGGTCATAATCGTAACGGAATGATATGACAAATTGGGCATGGGTAGATTATACTCTGATGTTAAATGGCAATACATTTGGCAAGAGAATGTGTTTGGCAAGACAGTTTACGGGACAAAATTTTGCTTGGCGATACATTTTACGGGAGAATGAGTGAAGAGCCTGTTCGGCAATACAAATGGCAAGAGAATGTGTTTGGCGATACATTTTACGGGTGTTTGGCGATACAAATGGCAAGAGAATGTGTTTGGCGATACATTTTACGGGACTTCTTGTTTGGCGATACATTTTACGGGACCTCTTGTTTGGCGATACATTTTACGGGTTAATATGTTCATTTCTTTCTTAGCGGTTATTCAATCATCATCGGTGTGGACTCGAATGGCGCAGTTGGTAAGACAGCGGACTTCCAATATCAGAGCCACGGTACGATTCCCAGTGTTATAAAAATTTTTGCGCGTTCAAGTCTGTTTGGCTATACAAAAGGCAAGGTTTGCATGGCGATACATTTTACGGGACTTCTCGTTTGGCAATACATTTTACGGGACTTCTTGTTTGGCAATACATTTGACGGGGTTCGTTTGTCTGGCTAGTTTGCAAGCTCGTCTGCGAGGTTGCCAAACAAACCTCGCCAAATGTATTGCCATTCAACATCAGAGTAGTTGATTATAGATTATAGTTGTTTGATTATAGTTTCACTGCAGATTATCTTTATCCAGTCGATTCTCTGATGTTAAATGGCAATACATTTGGCAAGACAATGTGTTTGGCAAGACAGTTTACGGGATAAAATTTTGTTTGGCAATACATTTTACGGGAGAATGAGTGAAGAGCCTGTTTGGCGATACAAATGGCAAGACAGTGTGTTTGGCAAGACAGTTTACGGGTGTTTGGCGATACAAAAGGCAAGGTTTGTGTGGCGATACATTTTACGGGTGTTTGGCGATACAAATGGCAAGACAATGTGTTTGGCAAGACAGTTTACGGGTGTTTGGCGATACAAATGGCAAGACAGTGTGTTTGGCAAGACAGTTTACGGGACTTCTTGTTTGGCAATACATTTTACGGGACTTCTTGTTTGGCGATACATTTTACGGGTTAATATGTTCATTTCATTCTTAGCGGGTGATTCAATCATCATCGGTGTCGGCTCGGATGGCGCAGTTGGTAAGGCAGCGGACTCCCATTCTCAGAACCACGGTACGGTTCCCGGTGTTATCAGAATTTTTGCGCATTCAAGCTTGTTTGGCGATACAAAAGGCGAGGTTTGTTTGGCAAGACAGTTTACGGGACTCCCTGATTGGCAAGACAGTTTACGGGGTTTGTTTGGCGATACATTTTACGGGGTTTGTTTGGCGATACATTTTACGGGGTTTGTTTGGCAAGACAGTTTACGGGACTTCGTGTTTGGCAATACATTTGACGGGGTTCGTTTGCCTGGCTAGTTTGCAAGCTCGTCTGCGAGGTTGCCAAACAAACCTCGCCAAATGTATTGCCATTCAACATCAGAGTAGTTGATTATAGATTATAGTTGTTTGATTATAGTTTCACTGCAGATTATCTTTATCCAGTCGATTCTCTGATGTTAAATGGCAATACATTTGGCAAGACAATGTGTTTGGCAAGACAGTTTACGGGATAAAATTTTGTTTGGCAATACATTTTACGGGAGAATGAGTGAAGAGCCTGTTTGGCGATACAAATGGCAAGACAGTGTGTTTGGCAAGACAGTTTACGGGTGTTTGGCGATACAAAAGGCAAGGTTTGTGTGGCGATACATTTTACGGGTGTTTGGCGATACAATTGGCAAGACAATGTGTTTGGCAAGACAGTTTACGGGTGTTTGGCGATACAAATGGCAAGACAGTGTGTTTGGCAAGACAGTTTACGGGACTTCTTGTTTGGCAATACATTTTACGGGACTTCTTGTTTGGCGATACATTTTACGGGTTAATATGTTCATTTCATTCTTAGCGGGTGATTCAATCATCATCGGTGTGGACTCGAATGGCGCAGTTGGTAAGACAGCGGACTCCCAATATCAGAACCACGGTACGGTTCCCGGTGCTATCAGAATTTTTGCAATTCAAGCTTGTTTGGCGATACAAAGGGCGAGGTTTGTTTGGCGATAGATTTTACGGGACTCCTTGGTTGGCGATACATTTTACGGGACTCCTTGGTTGGCGATACATTTTACGGGGTTTGTTTGGCGATACAATTTACGGGGTTTGTTTGGCGATACATTTTACGGGACCTCGTGTTTGGCAATACATTTGACGGTGTTCGTTTGCCTGGCTAGTTTGCAAGCTCGTCTGCGAGGTTGCCAAACAAACCTCGCCAAATGTATTGCCATTCAACATCAGAGTTTTCGCTTGGTAACAGCTCGTGATCTTCTCCATCTCCACTTCGCGTTTTTTCTCGGCAAGACACCGCATTTGCGTCAAGGAATGAACACGTGGATGGATAAGTTATATTGGATAGCAAAAGGGATAAAAACCAGTGGGAACGGATATATACCCGCTGTGTTTTCCCTCCCACGGTCAAATATATTGGATACGGCTCCAGAACAATCCTGAAAAATTTAGGCAATTCACGAACGTAAGTGGCGGGAAACTTTCGCGACAACCTAATTGCTTTGGTGCTCATAGCGCAGACTCTCCAATCACATTGGTCTCATCTTTTATTAGCTGCTTCAGATTTAGATCAGCGCGAAATTCGCCGAGGAACAATGTTCTGCGTACGACTCAAGTTGCTGGCCATGCAAGCAAAAAAAAATTCAAGGTGATAGAGGTGGTTCGACGTCTTTTGAGGTGGGTCGCTGAAGCCTAGATCCTGGAACGACCTCTGCCTGTTGGCCTACATGACCAGTTTTGAATCAACAATAACAATCAAAGAGGTGAGTTATTAAAATTTATTAAGATCTGCAAATCGAATATCTGCAGACTTGCGGATGTCGAAAGTGCTGTTCGTCCATCAGCTCAGACAATATCCATCCACTCATCTTTTCCCTCTTTTAAAATTTCTTCAGAGGACAAGACGCTAATTTCGCTAATTTCCCCATAATCTCTCACTCCCCTTGCGATAGGTCCGATTCAATCCACCAGCAAGGGTGCCTTCGTGGAGATCACATTGTTGATCAGCTCCGTAGCATTTTTTCCAAGCTCTCACCTCCACTTACAATCCTTATAAACCCACGAGACCTTGGCATATTAGAGAAGATGCCCCGAACAAACGAGTGTCGATGCTATGGATATGCTTCCCTTGTTGATCTTCCGGATTCAAATTCATAAAGCAAAATTCTTCAAATCTGCTTGCTGCCTTTCACATAGATTTCACACCTATAACACAGAGACGCTGTGACGTAGCTTCGAGCCAAAACTGACATGACATTTAGCAATACGTGTTGCTCCGATGAGGCTGTGTTTGCCTTGATTGTTTATCTTCCTACCTTTAAGATCCGAATCAAAGGTGCTGTGTATAGCAAATGTTTCATGCTGCTCATGCACATGAAAGCTGTTCCAGGATATCCCAACCACTAGGGCAAAATTGTGTTAAAAAGTGAATTGCCATGAACTACCCCGGAACTTTTGCACGCACCTAATCACGGCTTATAATTGCGAGCTTAGTCTGTCTGTCACATGTATTTGTGTCAGTGTCAGTATGTGTTAGACGGAATTCAGACGGCGTGGTCTAGAGTAAAGGAAATGCTTTACAGCAGGTCACCCGCTTCACCAGGGTTGCGTCGGCGCCCAGAATCAGGGAAACAAAGGTAGACGGGTCCGACGCTGGGTTAAACGTGCGCTGGCGTGGAGAAGTGAGGAAACTCCTGAATGCGGGTGCAATGCTGGGATAAGGATGCGTCGTCGTCCAGAATTAGCAGAACTCCGGCGTCCAAAAGTAGGGAGACGTCTGGGGACGGGTCCATCATTACAGGTGACGATTCCAACGGTGTGCAGACACCGGCACCGAGAAGGTAGGCATATGTATGCTACGAGTTCTGTCCGCTTCTAGTTGGCTAGTGTAGGTACACTTTAGGATCAGAGCTTTGAAATATAATAGATGCATCCTTGCGGATTTGGTTCACTGGTGCCCCAACAAGAGTAGGTAAGCACCAAATGATAGAGCTCAGCGGTTTTAATAGTACGCCACCCGTATCCTCTGTGTCCATCTCCCTACATCACCTCATCTCCGTTTTGCTCCCCTCAACTATGTCTAATCATACCGCACGCTTCTAACTTATATGTATGTATGCATGTTCAAAATGAATCTTATTACTTGATCAGTCACAGCAGACTACAAGAGGTAACTCATTCAGTGTAGTCATTCATGTTAAAACAAACATATATGGTATGTATATGACTAAAATTTTCGTTATCTGTGCTAATCAAGCGGAAGATAAGATTGAAGAAAACAATGAAGATGAGGTGGAAAGCAACATAGCTTTCTCCTCCAATTTCCTGTTCAGTAAATTCGGCATAGCTGTGACACTTCTGGGATGACTATGAGGTTAAACACTGCACAACGAAACGATCATCAGGAGAATCTTGAAGCCCTTCTCGAGCCGGCCATCAGGAGAATCTTGAAGCCCGTCTCGAGTCGGACGGCCAGACTGGTATTAAATTATATAGTGCGTTCCATAATTATAGGACACCCCCAAATTTCCCACTCCCGGGTTTTCCTCTGACCACGGAATTTTCTCTCTAGTACCATTGTGTTCAGCACCTAAAATAACTTTGGTATCCAACTTTTGAGTTCACGGCCGCAATTCTGGTTTTCAAAACTTTATTTTTCTCTTTTCGCACACTTCGCGGTCATGACACACCTTCAGATCCTATCAAGTTTATTTGCCGCACAATCGAATTCACGGAATTTCGATAATTTATGGAGCATCTATGGATCACACTGATTTCACACAGCCCGCTACTCCTGCTCTTTAGAGGAAAACTGAGGACATGTGCGTCGATAGACATCGGACATGCAAAACTGCCTATCTCAATTTCTCAGCCGCTCATTGCTGAAGGAGGTGCCCTCAAAACTGGCCAACAAGGACCCACTGTTGTCCTACATTAGAAATACAGTTAGCACTAGTCACAGGCTACTCCGTTGGCTTTGCTAGGTGGCAATTCAAGTAGGCAACACTCGCCCGCCATCGAGGTTCTCCCACATTTATTTACTAAAACCTGCGGATGGGTAGTTCAAAATGACAGATATTACCCATAGGAGTTTTCTGAGCTCCGACGCTGCCAGAACAGACACCGTCCTCTGCTTGCTCAAGTGTCTTCTCCGCGCAAAATAGGCAGTAACTGATGGCATGTTAAGAACAAAATGTCACAGCTGATAAAGTGACCAAATCCTGTTCCAAGCACTGTGATTGGTCATGGATGAGGTGACTATATACTAGACTTCGTAATTACGGTAAATGGAATAGTCGTTGACGTGATAACGGAAGACAGACAAGACGTTCAGGAAAAGGAATTTTTTCGAGGTTGCTGTCGCGTGTTTGGGTTCACTTCCCGGCGAAAGCCGACCTGGTCACTAAGAGACTGGAACATAGTCTAACAGTACAGGAAATCAGAAAATGCCAGCGAGCAATTTCCGACATTTTGAGCTGCCGATTCATTGGTTTAATAAGAGAATATGGGAAAACCTCGATGTTGGACGAGTGTTTCCTAGTTGGATCGCCACCTAGCGAAGCCAACGGAGCAGCGTGTGACTAGTGCTAACTGTATTTCTGAAGTAGGACTACAGTGGGTCCTTGACACCCAGTTTTGAGTGCACCTCCGTCAGCAATGTGCGGCTGAGAAGTTGAGATAGGCAGTTTTGCATGTTCGATGTCAATCGACGCGCATGTCCTCAGATTCCCTCTAAGGAGCAGGAGTAGCGGGCTGTATGAAATCAGTGTGATCCATAGATGCTCCATATATTATCGAAATTCCGTGAATCGGATTGTACGGCAAATGAACTTGTTAAAATCTGAAGGTATGTCATGACCGCGAAGTGTGCGAAAAGAGAAAAATAAAGTTTTAAAAACCAGAATTGCGGCCGTGAACTCAAAAGTTGGATACCAAGGTTATTTTAGGTGCTGAACACAATGGTACTAGAGGGAAAGTTCCATAGACAGAGGAATAGCCGGGAGTGGGAAATTCGGGGGTGTCCTATAATTATGAAACGCACTGTAGTAAGATGTGTGCCTGATGCGAGAAGAGGTCCGAATTTTTTGGAATGATTCATCTCTTTATTTAAATAAAGAACTGTGTTGCAGTCGAGCATTTCATGTTCTAAATATTCCACTGACCATCTGTTGCTCGATTTCGCAGTTGTCAATTCCACGAACAATGCGGAAATAGCCTAAAAGGGCTTCGAATGTTGTGCTGCTAGTTTTAGAGACCGTCTACCTCACAAAATACATACCATCCTCTCCCCAGTCAGTGTTCCAGGAGTTCGCAATCAGCCAGTAATCTGTTCCATTTTCTTTGCCCCAGCCAATGACTCTGACCGCATGTGCTCCTGTTTGCAGACCCCACTTGTGCTAGAACGGCGGCCATGCTTTGTTATTTGCATACGAATAATTGGAATAATATGATATGGAAATTGTTGATGGGAACATAAGGACTAACCACGTAGATGCCTTTTTTGTAGTAACTGAAGTCTTGGTAGATTTTGAAACCAGTGACAACAGGTCCATTCTTGTAGATCTCTTGCCTGATGGTCCTTTCATTATTCGGAAGGAAATAAGACCTCGTTGCTGAATTCGATAAATGTTAGTAAGCTATGAAAATCGAATAATGTTGCATAAACACCAAATAATTCGAGTTCTTTTTCAAAACTCGAAGAAATCAAAGAGAAAACGAGATTGTGGTAAGGTACTGCGGAAACTTCGACTAACGTTTTCCAATATGTGCGTTTGCGGGCTCTCTCACTCAGGTATGAGTGTGCATAATGGAGTAGCACACCTATCATTCAGCGCAGGCACGTGTGATTCTCCTCGCCTTGGAATGTGTATTCCGGGAGATATTTGATAGCCATGAATTTAGGGAGCCAGTGCAAAAGCTTCAATGGTATTTCGGCGTTAGCGTTTTTTCTTTACTAGCCACTCATTTGACTTTCAAGCTTAACCGCAGAGCACTTGCAGTGGGTTCTAAGTCTCTATGAGATCACCCTTTCCGAAGACGTTCTCATCTGTATAGATCCATCTCATTCCTCGATTATACAGAGTTTACGTGATGGAGTATTCAATTTGATTTGAGGTGCAATACCGAAAAACAGTTACTCGATGGATGACTGCCTACCAAAGTGCTTGTCGTCTTCGTAGGATTTGTCGTATTTACGCTGGCACGTCTTTCGACATTTTGGAGTAGGCCAATAGAAACCAGGACACGGTCCATAGTAGGGATCATCCTTATGATCTCCACACGGATAGAAGGCATATGGCTTGCACACATCCTTAACAAGTTTATCTCACCAGATTAATTGGGGCTACTCATTGCTGCCTTTGTAATATACGAAATCACCGGCTGTCCGTATTTTCCACCACTGACAACTCCGTTGCGCTGCACATAACGGTATGCTTCGATTGGCCAGCCACCCCGGCATCTGAATCCAAAAAAATGCCAGTATATGGATTTTTAATGGAGTATGCTTAGGTTTCCCTCGTACCCTAATCCGCAGTCGTCTCCACAGCACGAGAGTATATCCGTGTCGGAAAGCAGCATCTTAAAGAGAAGGGTGGAAAGGGTTGATTCAACATATTTGCGGAAATTTTAGTTGGCTATATATACCTTAATTGTACTGTTTGACTGCACACATAGCTCATCTGACATGGTTGCCGCTGACGCCACTGCCCAGCATGAACCTTAAAACGAATGCTTCCAAACTTCATGAATAACCTTTCCTGTATTAGCGGAGGAGATTTTTTTGTTTTTTTTTTCAACAGAAATCAAGCCTTTGGTGGGGACCATAATGTTTCGAAACCGTGTCGGTAATGTTCCTGTGACTGGCACCTTCTTTGAACAGCCCTATCACAGAAAAAGTTAGTCACACCGTTCCGCCTCATCGTTACCCACTGTCATCACATTAGAGACGAGAAATACTTTTCTCCCTGACATACCATTGTAGGCCCCCAAATACTACATATATAGGAGGGGCAGTGGCGGACGCAGAAATGGGGCGGGAGGAGGGGGG
>JARK01001490.1:267752-314462 GCA_000688135.1 Ancylostoma ceylanicum | reverse complement strand
TTTTTTTCCCCCCCCCCCCCCGCTCCAAGAGAATATCTCGCAAAATTTTTGGAATTACTTTACAATAAAAATGAAGGTCTTGCATTAGTTTATTTTTATGATTATTTTTTGAATAATTTTATTTTCAATGATTATTTATCATTATGATCAATATTTTTATTAATTTAATCTTCCATCCGGGTCCCCAAAGCGGCGGAGCCCACTTTTTTCACATCCCCCCCCCTCCCGCCCACCTTCTGCATCACACGTCTGGCAGCTCCAGATAAGAATAGGTGCAATGAATGTGTAGAATTGATTTTTCCTCGGAATAATCGTCCTCTCTGTACAAACGTGAAGCGAAGGATCTCTACGGGAACGTTCGTTTATTTCGCCATAAAGATATCAGTTTCCATTCATGATTTAAAGACCGGTATCATTGTGGGGGAAAAAGGGGCGTAGCCAGGCGACTTTGATTGGCGCGTTTGGGCCGCCCGCCACGCCCATCTGTTTCAACTCAAACGGCGTCAGTCCTGCAATACATGGTGTATTTGTGCTTGGCGCTGCAAGAGTTCGAAGAGATGGTCGTGAAGGACGGCTCAAATGCGCCAACCAGAATCGCCTGGTTACACACCTGTTTCCCTCACGAGGATACAAACCCATGACTTAACTGTCGGGCGACATCTTACATGAACCGTACACCGCCAGCTATGGCAGGGTATGACCAAGTTTGCCAGATACACCGCTGGGATGTCATTTTCGTCTTCAAAAGGTGGTGCGGGTTACATAATTGATTCCACCACATTGAATTTTGTCATGGACGACACGACTGGGGACAAAATCCTGAAACCAGTCTAAACGCGTCGCACGAATACGCGATACAACTGGAAAAACCTGCTGAACAGTTCAATTATTGGTTGGATCTATGAAAATAACACTGTGGAGGGTGTCTTTCAGGTGTACCTGTCCACACGTCGAGGAGCTTGGATACTAAATCGCGTACACACTCGTGGTATGCCGCTCGACATCTGCATGGTTAGTTATGTCAAGCTGTCCTGCCTTGATTGGTTGAACACCAATCGCCCCGCCCACTTTTTGCATTGCCTTGGATCTCAATCAGACCTATGACTGCACAAATACTTTTATGAATTTTACGAAAACAGAAATACTGCTGTATTCGAAAAATATGGAAAGATAACAGCGTATCAGCACGGCTTACACCAGCGAATCACAGACGAGCAAATGGCCCGCCCACATGGGATCATTACATTTACTGCAACTCACTCAGGACACTGTGGGCGTCAATTCATGCTGCTTTTCATTTTTCGTTTTCAGTCCAGGCGTTTCATCTACAACGTAATGTACTCAATTCCACGATCGATTCGGGCATGGCAGGTGCAGCGAACGATCAATAACCGTTTCGATCATGCGGCTTATGGCTTGCAGCCGAAACACGATGTCTTCGGGTGAGCAAACGGATAATTATCTACGATGCGGTACGAAAAACCATACAGATCCTTATCTGGACCGCTGGCAGCCAAGAATTGAATGTGGTTCATAGTAGCGGAAGGGGGCGGAGCGACTGTGCTCTGTGATTGGTGGATTCCTTCGGCTGGCCAATCGCAGAACTAAACCGCAATGTCATTCTCAGATGTGCACTGCAGTGATAAAAAGCAGGCAAAGTTATATGTACTGCATTGTCTGGATATCGGGCGCAGACAGTTGAGTAGACATGGAGCTATAGAGATTTACACTCTGTTCCTTCTTTTTATTGTATTAACCAAAGCAGGATACGATAGAGTCTACATGTGTGTAGAGGGCGCAGACGACGAGAGACACATCCTGGTCACGCCCTTTTATTAATCAAATAATAATTTGTTTCAAAATAATGAAATCACACAATTTTAGTGCTCATACAACGCAAAATGATGAGCTACCAATTCGCCTCGCCAGTGGGACCATAGTGGTGAAGCCGAATATCGATCGATTCACTGAGCACGACGTCTACTTCACCGATGGCTCTAAAGCAGAGAATATCGATTACGTGAGCGTGTTTTCAGCGGATTCTCCCTTGTTAAGCTGTTATGACAAGAGCACTTGTAGGTTGTGCTGTCCACTGGCTACGACATCACATTCCCGATCGTTGAAGGTGGAGAATTAATAAAGGTCAGTGCGTGAGTTGAGATATTGATCAGGCACGACGCGACGCATCCGCGTGCGTTGCGACTGGTACGGCGTGTTTGCTTAGTGATCACACATAAACTTACTCTTCGTTGAGGCGGGCGTCAAAGTGTTAGCCATAGGTAATCTCAATGATGCATCCAGGTCCAGATGGTAGATTGTACCCTTGAAATGAGCTACCTACAACAATTTTTGCTGCTTTTTATAGGTCGACAACAACCGTGTCGAGTTGTACAAGTACATGTACCCTCTTGACCAACCTCATAACACCTTCGCAGTCATCGGTTTGATTCAGGTTTGGCTTTTACCGGTTCTAATTTTTTTCTCAGGTATTTCAGGAGACTCTATTCAATCTAAATATTTTTAAATTTTTCGAATAAATCAATAACTTAATTCAACATTTTGCCTTAATTTGCGCGTCTGAAAATTAAACAGCCGTTTGACAAGAAAATTCCGGAATGGGATCTATTGTGAGCGTCGATGACGGTGACCCATTCACGGCCTCGGCAAGCACGCCGCGCAACCGCACCGCGCGCGCCGGAATCGATGTTGTCTGCTGCCGTTATGTTATTTCCAGTTATGGAACATGAAAAAAAAAACGTGAAAAGATCACCAAACTGGGAAGAATAGCACTCCTACAGCTGGCGACATCGATTCCGGCACACGCAGCGCGGTTGCGTGGCGTCCTTGTCGAGGCCTTGAGTGGGTCACCGCCATCGACGTTCACTTTGTATTTATGCTTATTTTTACTAACACATTCTTTTTTGTATGGAGTTTTTCATGAAGTACCTCGAGCGCATAGAATAAATAAATAAATAAATAAATAAATAAATAAATAAATAAATAAATAAATAAGCAAACAAATAAATAAGCCAATAAATAAGTATGTGAACAAATAAACAAGTGAGTAAATATTCCATATGTCTCTCATCGAGAAATGCATTAATTAGTGTTCTTTTTAGCCACTAGGCTCAATCATGCCAGTAGCCGAGATGCAAGCACGAGTCTTTTTCTCTGCGCTCTCCGGTGAATCAACACTGCCTTGCGCGTCGGAAATGCGGAAGGATGTGTTTGATAAAAGAGAAAAAATGAAGAAACATTTTGTGGATAGTCACAGACACACGTTGCAGGTACAAAAATTTTCAGTACAGCGTTATGCGAGAACTGGTCCCTCGCGTTTTTCAATTCGTTGCTGGGCTGAGCATTCAGTTCAGTTTATTTGCCTTTCAGCATCTTGCACTCTCACGCATTCGATCCCGATTTTATGGTAAATCCAGGAAATTTTTTGCTGTCAATTTCTTAGGGACCAGTTCTCGCCAATCCATGTGTTACTTTTTTTTGTTCGAAAAATCGTAAGAAACTGTTCCAGGTTGACTACATACCATTTATGGATGAATTGGCAACGATCATAGGCTGTCGACCTAGGTTCCTGCCGCTGCTTTTCCAGGATACTGCACTGGCAATAGCGACGACTTTTGGACCTTGTGCCCCCTATATTTACAGGATAAATGGCCCACATAAGTGGGAAGGTACGTTTACTTGTATCCTGAGGAAAATGTCTGGACAGGAACGTGATAAAATTCACATGGATAGGCTCGAATGTGGGCGGTGCTTTCTGTGCAGACCCAGGAATTGAAGAGTTGTTGAGCCTGAATTTTCCAGAAAATTTCAATTTCAATTGTAAAGGAAAATTTTTGCTGACCTAATAATTGTACCTGACCACTGCAGCCGACCGAGTGCGTTTTTAGCCCCGCCCACGGCCAGATTATTGAAATAGAGTTCCGTCCACTTGGGCCACCGAGGCAATTTCAGGAGCTCGGGACGCTATCCTTAACCTTCCTGAACGGGTGAAATGTGGCGCACTGCCATCGTATCAAATGCAACCACGAAAGGAGGGTGGAATTTCGTGGTCGCTTATCATTCTTGGGATGCTCATCATGCTCCTGCCTAGGATATTTTCGTTATAACCTTTTTTTTGCAAAGCAATAAATAATTGAAGTATTTATGTTGTTCAAATAGGAGAGAAATTACATGTACGTTCTCCGAATCACGCAGAGTACTAGTACTTACAAGTTAGGTACTCAAGAAATGTGTGGAGGAAAACACTCATTCTTACTGATCTTATGGGCTTGACCAGCCCTAATTTTATACCTCTTGTCTGGTTCTCGCTGATAGCAAATACGGTAAGCAACTTTCTTAGCATTTACGATTGTGCTTATTGATTTTCGGTGCATTTGTTTACATCAGTTTGCGGTCATAGGGCAGCACCTGCGTCGCGACGCGGTTTCGCAGAGCTCTCACACGTCCTGACACGCATGACATGATTTGTAACAACGGTTCCAGTTATTTTCAACGCGTTAGAATTTCGTGGTGCATGTTAGGACGTGTCAGAGCGGAGGCGATACGGCGTCACGAAGCTCTGCCAACCGCTATATCATGACTATACTAGCTATGCTACTGTGTTGAACACTTTTCACCATGATGGTTCCACCGTTGTAAAACCAAGTTAGCCTCATCGTGACCCACACTCAACCATAGGCCCTTTGATGGTTTACCATGAGGTTTTAAGGAAGTCTACACTACATAAAGTGAACTCCAAACGACCGTAGACACGGGCGGGACCACGGCGCGGGCACTCTGGTTGTCTGCTGCACCTCCCTATGCAGCGGGAAATCACGACTAATCGATTTTCCTCCATGTCTCTGCCCCGCAGGCCCGCTGCCTCGGTGCAGCAGACAACCAGAGTGTCCGCGCCGCAGCCCCGCCCCCTACCTACGGCCGTTTGGAGTTCACTGTACCTGCATCAGACGCACGCATACATTTGCGGAGCGTTTCCCATGAAAATCGGTCAACGTGGCATGTCAAAAGAGGCAGTTGTTCTGGCTGTGAATGACGGGAACAGCGAGGGTAGCTCATACTAGATGCGTGCGTTTGTCGCGCGTGCTTCTATGTGATAAAGTATAGGCCCTAACGCAGTCTGGTGCAGCTCAAACGCACGCATTTGCAGCTGCATGTTTTTTAAAGGGATTTTCATTACGCGTTGGCCGGTCTTCATGGGGAATCGCCCGCAGATGGATGCGTGCGTCTGACCTGCGACTGGAAAATGGGAGAGTTTCCATAACTGATGTGTGGCAGGGGGTCGGCCATACGATCTAATAGTGAAACAACGGTGGGACATTCGTGGATCTGCTGCGTTGTAAAGCACAGTGACTATCTACAAAAGTAGGCTGCAGTCGACGTTTATCGGGCAATCTTCCATCCACGAACTTTCGAAGATTCGCTGTGTATTTATGTGGTTGCCACCTTTCTTGGAGGATGGATCACCATGTTGACGTTCGTATTCTCCTACTGGCTGGTTTGTTTTACATAAAATTTCTCACATACACTGAATGGTAATGGTTATTGCACTGTAGACCAAGCAGAGCCGCGACGCATTGCTTGTGCGGCGCGATGAATCGGCTGGTTGCGTGACCTATAGGGTTAACATTGTTTTTGCCACTAGTGTGGTTATACTACGGATAATTAGAGCACAAATTTTAGTGAATAACATAGTACTAGCCCTACTGATACGCTCGAGAGTCCCTCGCCCAGGCGATGTGCCGCGCCGCGTCAATGGTGCGTCGCGGTCCTACTTCGTCTCCAGTGCGTTAACAGTTGCCTCTTCACGGTACATTAGCTGATTGAGATGTGTTTCAAAGTGCAAAACCTACTTACCAATGACATTCTAGTATTTCCGCGTGCCTATACCGCAGTACACATATGAGCTCGTGACTGGTGGATGCGTCCAGGTAACGCCGGGTAAAGACGTGGGTTTTCGAAACATTGACCGTATTTATGGTCTTTGAATCCCATAAATATATCCGTGATAGGTAAAATCTTACAAAGGTGCTTTCAGTCCGTGTCAGAGGAGGTGGATCGAGGTGGAGGCGGGTCGCCACATCGCAGCAGTGAGCCAACTCAAGCGAGCAAAGAAAAGTCCAACATAAGTCGCGAGCTTTTTGGTTATGCTGAACAGGCGACTCAAGCACCATCTCTAGTGGAAACACCCACCCAGATGGATGAAATTGAACTGCAGTGATAGCTTCTTGGTTGTGTTGGTTTGAAAATTTTTGTTGTGGTAGACTGTCAATAAAAATTTGTCATTGTGGATAATATCGTAATTTATAACCAGTGAGTGTTTGAAACGTTCAATGATTAGCTGCGTTTATACTTTGTCGCATCCGCATTGAACAAGGCAACTGGAGTCTTCCACGCATGTAATGTCAACTCTCTGCAAAATTCGCGAATCCTGAGGGGACGTCAACGACAGCACCAGCCGAAATCCTCGACTCGGAGCTGAGGCGTGGGCGGTAAAATAGAGAGTGAGCACATCACAAATGTGAGAATCACACAAAGAATGATGGCCTACCTGCAGAGAAACCAGGATCATCGTCACGGACATGGCGAGATTTCAACGCCACGACGCGCCAGCTAACGCTGTCGCAGTGGGTGGTCTGGCGCAGTGGATGTCCGCAATACGTACAGTTTACAAGATTTCGTGGTGGGACCCGCGCACACCCTGCAGCGGAGCACTCGTCCGCGCCTTCAACACTTGGGAAAGAGCGCCTTTATTTCTTGCATTTCTCGCGTCTTTCACGCAGTTTCATCTCAGCCTATAAGTTTACCGTCCCGAAAAACCCCGGAATTCGTGGAAATTTCTAACGCAAGGATTTCCGCGGGTGCTGCTTTTGGGGACAACACCTGTGGAATATTTCGTACCTGAGATTTTGATGTGTACCCAAGCTTTGAGGTGGGCAGATCTCCTATCATTCGTTCAGATCACACGAAATAGACAGGAAATACAATGGCCATGAATGTAAGAATTCGCGTTGATCGGCGACAACAGTGGGTCTCGCCACGCAAGAAGACGCTACAGGCTGCTCGAGGTAACCGAAACTGCGTAATCTGACGTCTCGTCGGAGTATATGCACGGAGGACACGGCTGTGTTGGTGGCTGTGAGTTAAATATCATCGTAGCTACAGTCGTTCCAAAAAATACTTGCCTCCGGCATCCACCGCCCGTCTGCTGAGCCGCGCCGCGCCTCCTGTGCATTATCATATGTGCTGCGACGTGGCTCAGTCGACGCGCAGTGTAGCGGGAGGCAAGTATTTTTTTGGAAAGACTATAGGTCGTCTCTCCCACCTTTTATTTCACAATTGTGATACGTCGTCGGTGTTCCTTACCGCAGATTCTGGTGTCAGACGTACCCTCCATTCTGCTACAGTTATTGAATTTTTGGGGCGAACATTATAGAGGTACTTGGACCACCACACATTTCGTACATACTACATGCAAACCACAGTTTTCTCGCTCAAGCACCAGTATTTATTTATTTGATGCTTTACGCTTTAGGAACTCCCCACAATGTCGCTGTGACGATTTGAAATGCGCGCCAGCGCGGGAATGATTTATTGGGTGCAAATTGCGGGCAAGCTGCGGAGCCATCACCCATGCTTTGGCTTTTGTTTCCTTACTTAGAAGGTGTTTCTCGCATACAGCTTATCCATTCTCTCTTACATTCTTCCCATTTCGTAGTTGCTCTGCCCTGGCCTCAAGTGCTGTGGTTTCCTACTTCTTTTTGCCCGTTTAATAGCTGCATTCATTTATTTAGCTATTTATATCCTTTTGAGGAATGGCCGTCGACAACCATGACGAACAGCAGTATTTGAATCAAATTCGTGAGATTATCAACAACGGGAAGCGCCGTACTGATCGAACTGGCACTGGGACCATCTCAATTTTTGGAATGCAGTCGCGTTACAGCCTTCGCAATGGTATGTTCGCAATTTTGTGACGGTTTTCATTTTTATACAGTTTTACTTTTCTTGACGTAATTTCGTCTAACAATGAGTAGGTGTTCTGCCCGAAAAAAGTGAAAGCAGGTTTGGTTTGAGAGGTACCGATTACAACTGTGGGTTAGAAATTTTGCAACTATCTACCGAGGCTACAGTTGTTGTCGCAAAAATAGACGCATTGTGCATGCGGTTTCACGGCGTTGCGTCCGTGGAATCACTGCGGGACCTACACGATCCTCTCACTTGGTCGTTCAGGTCCCGCTGCGATTCTGCAGTCACGGAATCTGTCTAACTTTCCGAGAAGGACTGTGCTTCATACGTTCTTGAATGCTCTCTTTCATCATGGGTCTTATGAAGCAACATTACTGACTTTGTCAAGGATTGTTTGCCTTTATTTACGTTGTTTCGAGCTTAGACCTGCTAGGGGAACCGGATCCAGACATTGGGCTTACAAGGGAAGTGCACGAAATTAAGCTGTGATTTCGAAATGAGACATATACAGTGTGTATCATAAATATACGGGCACCCCAAAAATGGCGATATCTGCTTTCACTCAAATTCCTGGCAAAAGCCACTGCAACCAGTGAATTCGGCGTGTCCGAAAACCCTATATCACCGCCATTCAGTTTCAAAAATGGAAAAATTAAGTGTAGCCCGTATTTGATCCCATATTGCAGTGTATCATAATTATACGGGCACCCTCAGTGAAAAATAGATAAAATCATCCACTCATCCGGAATCTCCTGTCTCAAATTCGCAATAAGTGATGATAAGCACTCCTCAGTTAGGCCTCCACTGTGGCAAGGATCGGAGCCTTCTGAGACAGAACAGGCGCAGATATGGGCTCGTCAAGTTGCAACTTTCAGCACCCGCAGGATAGCCAAGCGTATTGGTCGGGATTCAAGTACCATCGCCGCCCTCATCAAAGATTTTAATGTCCACGTCTGAGTAGGAGCCCTGGCAGGTAGGAGAACCCATAACAGTCACACTGTTGTCTACAAACCATGCTATCTTCGAACGACCGTCGTGGATGGCCGCGTTGTTCTGCTGGAAAACGAGCAGAATTCCATAGCGCTGGTTCTGGAAGAACAAGAGCTAGACGCGAAACACTCCACTGTAATCAGGTGAGTTTAGCCAAGTCAAAATAAAGGCGACGTCGAGTCCTCCATTCGGACGGAAGCCGCTCCACACCATGACTGTGTCACCTCCGAAATACCCCCTGCTGAAGAACTGCGGCTCGTTGTGAAGATCCCTCCAATTTCCATCTGACCATCCAAGTTGAACTCATTTAAGTCAAAAGACATCACCTGGACACGAATTCCGGTTTTCGTGAGTCTCAGGAAAACTATGCGTACCTTTCACCAGTCTGTCGCCTTGTTCTCCCTGGCGAACCGCAACGGTACAACCTTATAAGACCTCGTGAGCCTATGAGAATGTTGAAGGAGACAGAGGACAATCTTGCCGTTTTATTTTATCCGCCTCCATGCCGTCGTTCTAGAGACAGGAGTCGATAATTGGCTCGAACCCCGATGCTGTGCACCATGGTGTTCAAAACCATCAGTCCTACTCGAGGCTCATCGTATGATGGCAGCTTCCCTGACCGTGCAGAACTCTCATACAGACCGTAGAAGTCATGGATTTTCACCAAGGCGTCGACTGCAATCGAATTCTGGTCAATATGCGTGGCGATCCTGCGATTGCTGAAGTTTGCAACGTGACGAGCTCATATCTGCACCTGTTCCGCCTCAGAAGGCTCCGATCCTTGCCACAGTGGAGGCCTAACTGAGGAGTGCTTATCATCACTTATTGCGAATTTGAGACAGGAGATTCCGGATGAGTGGATGATTTTATTTATTTTTTACTGAGGGTGCCCGTATAATTATGATACACTGCAAGATGGGGTCGAATACGGGGTACACTTAATTTTTCTATTTTTGAAACTGAATGGCGGTGATATAGGGTTTTCGGGCACGCCGAATTCACTGGTGGCAGTGGCTTTTGTCAGGAATTTGAGTGAAAGCAGATATCGCCATTTTTGAGGTGCCCGTATATTTATGATACACACTGTATTGGTGGAAGGCTTGTCACAAACGGTGTTACAGTTTATGCTTGAGTTCTGCTAAATGGTTAATACAAGTTCAAATTCCCACGTCGATGATTTCCTGTCATACTGATAAATAGATCCCTCACTCACGGCGGTGCAGCTGGATGGCCGAGTGGGTAGTGATGCAGACTCGCAGGCAGAGGCTCGAGGGTTTGCATCCTCTCTGCAAATCATACAGTACAAACAGTAGTACAAACCCTCGAGCCCCTGCCTCCGAGTCTCCATCACTATCCACTCGCCCATCCGGCCACACCGCTGTGATTGAGGGAGATATATGTCAGCATGGTGGGAAATCACTGATGTGGATTTTTGAGCTTACATTAACCGTTTAGCGGAATTCAAGCACAACCTATAGCATCATTTGGGGCAAGCCTTCCAGCCATGAATGTCTCGTATCGAAATCGCACCCTAGATTCGTGCACCTCTTGTTAGCATGGAATAAAATCCGAATAATTGCCACGTCTGACTTCCAGTGAGTGCCGTAAATTGTTTATCATAACCTTGTTAAGTCGGCACGAGGTTAGTACAAATGACCACTTCGCTCACATGCTTAGGCGAAATCGCCTTCTTCGATGCCTGAAAGGTCATTATCGAGTAAGCTACTCAGTCAAACGCCTCCTCAACCTCGCACAAATTCCTGGCCTTTCTCGTAATTTCTCGTAATATGGTGACCAGCCTTAGAAGAGAATACCGTGCGTCGCCTACGATCGTAGACTAATTTTTCAAACGGTTTTAGGAGTCGTTCCCCTGCTGACCACAAAGCGAGTTTACTGGAGAGGCATTGTTGAAGAACTGTTGTGGTTTATAAAGGGAGATACTGATAGCAATCATCTCTCAGCGAAAAATGTTAAGGTATTGAATTCTGTCTTCTTTTTTTTTTAATTCCAATCATTGGCTTTCATCTTTGACTCTTCTACTGCGTTTGGAAGTAAGAGTTGGGTAGCGCTGTATTTTTTTCGATTTAAAGACATGTACAGTTCTTCTCAAAAAACCTTGCTACACGATTCACCGTCCATCTGCTGCGCCGCGCCACGTCACCTATCCATTATCATACGTAATGCGACTTGGCTCAGCTAACGGGTGGTACAGCGTGAGGCAAGGATTTTTGAGATAGATTGTAGAGATACCGCTAACCATTCTTCCAATTCGAAGACCGCCGGTACATTCCGACAAGCAATATTGTGTTGCTTTCCGCCCTCAATCAATACCTATCTAAAGGGTAGGCGCGGTGCCGCTCAAGGAAACTGTAGGTCACCGCGTACCTTATTGGCGATCAGTAGTATTGTTGGGAGAAAAGAAACAAGTCTTTCATACTTTCTCTGATTGGCCAATGCCACAAAAATATGCACTTTGAGATGTATTTTTGTTTATATGTATACGTAGTAAAGATATGAATTCTTAAAATGAGATTCAGATATGGGATGCAAATGGTTCGCGAGAGTTCCTTGACTCTCTTGGCTTTACCGACAGAGCTCAAGGTGACCTTGGCCCAGTATACGGATTCCAGGTGAATTTCTCGTTCACTCATTCTGTTTTCCCATTTTTCTCCACGCCATCCTATCTCTTTGTAGTGGCGTCATTTTGGAGCGGAATACAAAGGACCCAACGCAAACTATGAAGGTCAGGGAGTCGATCAGTTGGCTGAGGTCATTCATCAGATTCGCACCAATCCGGATAGCCGCAGGATCATTCTAAGTGCATGGAATCCAAGTGGTAAGCGTGGCGTTCATACTGCTCATTATGATTGGTAATGTGCGAAAATTTCAGATTTGAAGCTGATGGCTCTTCCTCCATGTCATACTTTATGCCAGTTTTTCGTTCAGGATGGTGAACTGAGTTGCCAGCTCTATCAACGAAGTGGTGATATGGTATGAATTACATCCATGTAGTATTCCATTGGCTCTTTGCACCATTAGCGCATCCCAGCTTTCAATATGTGGTTTGTGAAGACGAGTAAGCCAGGCGAAGGGAGACACAATCTCTTCAGCTTCAGTTTTGTACGCAGACCTTTGCCTTTCGATACTTTCAACACATGAATTATTCCTTAGACCGTCGGTGAGGGTGCAAAGAGCAAATTTTTTTACCAGCTTGTATAATTTTCAAACTAAGGAAGATTTGCTTCTTGTTTAGGATTCATTTGACGAAATTTTTGTTACATTACAATTTTGCTCTGTCACTACTCATCATTCAGGGACTAGGAGTACCGTTCAACATCGCTAGTTATGGTCTCTTCACCCACATGATCGCCCACGTTTGTGGCTTGAAGGTTGGTTTCTCCTATAGACATAACATTTTTTGATTTATCATTTATCATGCCAAATTGTTCCTCTTATTAGTAGTACCTTTAAGTTTTTGTGCGTGAAGAACGTTTTTTTTTCGCTCCCGTACGAGAAAATAGCGACTACTTCATGATCTAACTTCTGCAGTTCTTATTACAGCTGTTTTGGCCAAGACTGTTGTGCGACTACTTTATCCTTCCAACAAGCTTACGTTTTGGCGATATCGCCTTCGTCAGAGCCTGAAGAAGTCGAACGTACGAAAGGCCTATCCCCTCAAAGGCCCCTCCCCCTCCCACACGGAAATCATTCAGTTAGTAAGTGGTACAAGGACAAGAATAAAATAGGCTGGTCACCCAGCTTGTTTTCGTTCTTGTTAGTGTTTCTCTTACAGATTGAATGGTTTCTGTGGGCTGCTGAGGAGGCGTCTGAGAGGATAGGCCTTTCGTATTATACTACCGAACATTCAGGCTCTGACGAGGGCGATATCGCCGAAACATAAGCTGATTGGAAGGATAAGGTAGTCGTACAACAGTCTTGACCGAAGCAACTGTAATAAGAACTGCACAAGTTAGATCTCAGAATGCCAAGGTTTAAGGGAAGTCGAACTTGCAATGTGCTTCATGGTCTTGCGGGTGTTGCAGTCCGCTGTATATGCAAGGTCTTTGATTTTGCTCTATATCAATTCGTTTGTCAAATGCCTTCGTCAGAAAGCGACATCCAAATTGTTGCTTCAAGGCCCCAGACTATAGCGCAATGTGAGGGTTGGTGTTAGGGTTGATTCAATACGACCGTCCAGAGGAGAGCTTCAAGATCGTATGATATGCTGAATGGTGATTCCATTGGGGAAGCGCGAACCGCAGTGTTCAGAAAAGTAGCCATCTAATGGAAAAGAGCTTATCTGACTTGCTGTACTGATGAGTTTGAAGAACATCATGATTTTTACCTGAGAAAATATCCCTACTTTGAGTTTAATCATCCGCCGTGTAAATTCTTAGCAGAAATTCAATTTTTGATTATTTACCTTATGTTGAGTGACTACTTGTTGCGATTCGTAAACCTAGAGATTTTCGACTAGTGATAGTGAAACAGCTGGGAGTGGTAATGTACATGATTTTCATATTGCAGGCTGGAGATCTAGTTCACACTCTCGGAGATGCTCATGTCTACGTTAATCACATCGACGCTCTCAAAACCCAGGTAAGCGTTACTTGTATGGGTGCTAGTTGTAGATGCACACGGACATTTGGTACTTCTAAGAGACCAGTTTGGGCCAGTACTACTTTGCCCTATCGAGGAGAGTTATGTTTTTAGTTGGAGCGTACTCCTACCGCCTTTCCGACGGTGGAGTTCGGTGATGGAATCGAAACTATTGACGACTTCACTTCAGAGAAAATCATTTTAAAGAATTATAACCCTCAGGCCACTATCAAGATGGACATGGCCGTTTGAAGCTCATCTTGCTCTTTTCTTTTTCATCGCATTAATCTCATCATTCCATTCCTTTCTTCCTTGCTGTTACTTCTCCTTGCTGTTACTTCTCCTTTTCTCACAAAACATGTCTTTGAACCATCTCCACGGGTATCATTGTGGACGAAAATGACTAACTGTTGGCGCGTGTGGCTTGTGAGTGACAGATGGTCATGGATATCATGGGTTTAGTGCTTTGTTTTTCGATGCAATACTATGGGTTCTTTTCCTTCAAATTTCGTTCCTTTTTTACTTTGACAAGTTATGTAACGAAGCAGTAAGTTCTCACTTTTATAGGCAAGCATGCCTAAGTTACTCTACTCGTCTATTTCACCAGTGATGGAATTTGACCCGTTCCGCTCTTTAACGTCAAGCTTATTCTCATCGCCCTTCTATTTATGGTAGTTTCGCTTTTCTATCGGCAAATTGTTTGATAGTGGAAAATCCTGACTCTGCTTATTATTTCATCGAGAGTTTGCTTTTATTATTATACGTTGTAGCTTTCCTACCTGTTATTGCTGTTATTTCATGCATGTGTGTGATGTGCTTGGAAATCAGCCTTTGCTAACCAAAACTATGTATCAAGTTGTCTATGGAGACATTGCTACTTTCCATATTTGCTTCCATTAACCGTGTTCTTACCTGTGTCTGTCTATAACCATCTGCATGGATAACTGATATTTGTTGTCATGTTGTTTTGACTTGAAAAAAAGAATACGCTCCAAAGGTGTTCTAATAAAATAAAGGTATGCAGAGGTTGAGGGCGTAATTGTGCAAACCTGACCTTTCTGTGATGAGGTAGATGTGAGCAGAAATATGCAGGGCACAGTTACCTCTGGTACAGAGAAAGCCATAAATAGATTAAGGAAGTGGGGGGGGGGGGGTGAGAAGAATAATTTGTGATACCATAATGTTTAGGCGCATCACGTGTCCGGCCCACCTGGTCTTACTCAACTTGGCGTAAACGGCAGCGTCCCTGATCTTCGACTGTTAACGTAGGGTGGAACTCCGGAACTCCGTATTGCCGCCCTCACTTGCGTGAGGCGGGTCACTTCTAGCAGCACCCTCTCGATTGAGCTTTCGATGGCGCTGACCGCATTCCCATCCTGCTTACGTAACACCCAGGTTTCCGAAGCGTAAATCAAAGCAGGGAAAACCGTGGTGTTGAAGAGGTGGGCACGGAGCCTGGTGTTATTCGTCTTCTTCACTACGTCCTCGATGCTCTTATAGGCTCCCCAAGCCGCTCGCTTCCTCCTGCCCAGCTCTGGAGCGAGGTCGTTCATCTTGTTGACTTCCCGACCTAGATATACATAGCTGGAGCATTCGGAGGTGGTCGTTCCGTTGAGCGAGAATGGGGCATCCAGGACCCATCCGTTCCTCATGAACATCGTCTTCGTTAGATTCAGTTGGAGACCGATCTTTCCACATGCGTCGTCGAAGAGCATACGTTCCGCTTGACTGATGTTGGGTGTTATAAGGACAATGTCATCAGCGAAGCGAAGATGGTGTAGCAGCCGGCCGTCCACTCGCACTCCCATGTTGTCCCATTCTAACCTTCGCATGACGTCCTCGAGGGTGACGGTGAATAGTTTCGGCGACACGGTGTCGCCCTGTCGAACCCCTCTCCTGACGTCGATGGTGATGTCGTCGTAGAATGGCGAGATTCTGGTCGTGAAGTTACTATAGAGCTCACGAATAATGTTACGGTCAGCAACCAGATTTTCGAGTCAATGGTGCCGCCTTTTTTGAACGCAGTTTTATCTGCGTAGATTTATTCCCTCTGCCACATGTGGCACACCAGAAACTCCACAGGCTGGAGCAACTAGGCCAGGAAGCTCAGCCTCATACATTACATATAATCAGTGAACCTCTCGCTCACCGTCTACCCCTCCCTGGAGCATCTAGACAGCTTCATCCAAGAGAATTTCTTCGAAGGCTGAAGTGGTACCAAAATTAACTTCCAGGCGTTCGTCGATCCTAGAAAGCTCCGTTTGAATGGTGCGGTGATCGTTGAGCAGTCATTTTATTGCTAAAGATTCGTGGATTGTACAGGTTCTAACAAGTGGGAAGTGCACGAGGCTAACCCCGGGGATCGAAACGAAACATCCATTTTTGAAAGCATTGTCTAAGGTGATGCTAATATGTGTATATCATTTTTGCCCAATGCTCCTGATACGCTCAGGGGAGCGCGCCAAAGATTTTGCTACTGCATTACTACGAGAGGCCATGTAGTGCTGGGTGTTATGGAACGTTGATCACAAAAACCAACTGTGGTTACCATGACTAGTTTTCCTATAGGCTACGGAGTGTTTTGAGACGCATTTTGGAAAAATTTAGTTCAACCTGTTCATGTAACCTTGAGCTGGGATATACTGTTAGTGCTTCGGTGGCCGAGTGGGGAACGCGTTAGACTAACAGGCAGACGGTCGAGGGTTTGAATCCCGCCAACGCAAACCTTTTTGCACTTTCAAACTTCAAGCCTTTGACTTTGTTTGAAGTAGTTCTAATTATTACAACAGACCAGATATGTGCACTATTGCACAAACTACGAAGCAACTCCACTATGTGAAACGTTGTCTTCATACTCGGTATGAGGACCTCTTCCCCGGCCCTGTGGCCCGCCCACCCCCTCGATACTTACTAGGGGGCGTGGCCACGTGCTCAGGACTCGTAGTTCTGACTAGGCAGTAAAAGGTCGTCTCTGCCGATTAATAAATATCTGAACCACCTTTTTGCGTACTTTAGTCCAGGGCCTCAAACCCTGTTCGTTGTCTTCCGGCTGTCCACCTCGTGGACACTTCTCGTCTTGAAAGGGTCTCAAACCCGCAGTCTTCCGCGCCCCTACATTTTGGTGCATCGGCCAAACAGCCGAATTTTCCCGCGTCAAAGACTAACTATCTTTGGAGCCTGGAAAGAAGACAGTACTCTAACGAGTACATTTTTTGAACGGTTCAAACCAGAGCCGCGAATCTAATAGATTCATCCCAATTAAAGGGAAAGCATTCTCCCGTACGAAAGTATTTGGAGACAACGGTCTGTTGATCAATCAACGGATTAATTTCGCAGTATATCAAAAAAGTGCAGTAGCAAAAAATGGCTCTCCACTTTCACAGAACACCCATTATGATGAGCACAAAAACGCTCAGGGATTTAAATTTGCGGTACAAAGAATACACCGCTAAGGTAGATTTCCCCACAATTGACGAGGAAAACTATGAAAAATGTAGAGTCACCATAGCATTACTAGAGAGTGGCATAAGGCAGATCAAAGAAGGGAGAGAACACCTGCAAGATCTCTACAACGAAATCAGAGACGAGTACCGAAACTGCAAGAACAAGTCAGAACGGAAAGACCTCATGTTAGAAATAGAACAAATAGAGGAAGAGTCACAATTACTAGTTGCCTTAGGAGAGGCGCACAACCTGATATTCATGCTGACAACTCGGCTGGATGACTCAAAATGCGCTCGAGACGGAATGGATGTCAAACTCGGGTACACCACACAAAATTCCCAAAGAAACGAAACAGCTCTGCAAAACCAAGATGAGCAAATCACACAGAACGGCGATTCCGAACAGACGAGTACGAATAACGATCCAGAAGACATAGACTCGTCTACAAGATCATCGATCCCACAAAACAGCGGAACAAATCGATCAAATCAAGGTCCATACCGATCGATCAGACCTCCGCAAGCTACGTTGCCCAAATTCCAGGGCTACGCTGAGGAGTTCTCAGAGTACTGGGCAGTTTTCGAAACTCTAGTACATAAATGCAATGATTTAGACGTTATGGAAAAAATCCTCCTACTTAAAGAAAGTCTCAGAGGCAGAGCACAGGCTGCCATCAAGGGAATAAAATTAATTCCGGAGAACTACGACTGGATAATACGAACATTGCAGCAAAATTACTGCAATCAACCAACAAATAGATCCCAGATCGTACAAAGGCTGGTAAACCTAAAACCAGCTAGCAATCTTGCCGACAGCTGCTCAGCAGTTTTTGACCAAATACAGATATTGGTCAACCAAATGATATCTGCTGGCTACGACGTTCGTAAATCCTGCGATCCAATGTGGTGTGAGACCATTCTGGCCAAATTTCCTCAGGACGTCGTAAAACCTGTGCTGGTATCTGGCCAAACAATCGCAAACCAAACAATTGAGGACCTCCTGGCGCAATTGAGAAAAGAAATTGCCGCAAAAGGTTACGTCGAGAACAGACTCGGCCACTCGATAAGCAATAAGGTCAGTACTTCAAAAGAGAAGTATATCACTCAGCGACCTTATACCACACAGCGACCTCATGTCAACGAAGGATGCTTATTTTGCCACAAGGGCAATCATGCATCAATGACATGCAGAACGGTAACAGATCAGGATTTTCGCCGAAAAACATTGAAAGACCAAAACAGATGCTGGAAATGCTGTTCAGCAAATCATACCAGTTTCGACTGTCTAAAACCTGACTGTTCCAACTGTGGGCAGAAACACCACATGAGCCTGTGTTTCAAAAGAGACACAAATCAACAGAGATTCCAAAATCCGAGTTGGAATGCGAATCAAAGGAACGCGATCGGTCAAAACAACGTGAGGCCAACATACCAGCCAAACAGAGACAGAAGGATCTCGGCAAACCAAAACGATCGTAGAAGACCCACGACGAATCAGGCGCACACTAGTGCGAGAGTTATGGAATCACCAAATTCCACCAACATTAGTGCGTCACAGCTTGTACTCATGACAAGCGAAGGATACATTTGGAACTTCAATACGGGGGAGTACGAGAAAGTACTCTTCTTCTTCGACTCAGGAGCCCATAAATCAGTGATCGAAGAGTCAGTAGCCGATCGATTTGGCCTCCCACGGGAAACCACAGAAATCTGCACAATGTCCGGCATGGGTGGACACATAGAAACCTTCATGAGCCACATAGTGAACATGAGAGTCAGCACAGCTTTCGGTGAAGAGATTGAGATGAAAATACAAACAAAACCCGTGATCACCAACAGTTTCCCGAGCGTGAATCTCAGCTCGGTCGATATCACCTTTCTGAAGGAGAATAATATCTGCCTAGCAAACTCAAAATTAAGAGGAGAACAGCAGATTCCCCATATTCTTGTGGGATTAGACCTTTATCATGAATTGGTAACTAGTCCAGCCGAAACAATACGAACTCCTACAGGACTTCACATAACAAGAACGGTATTCGGACCCACTGTCTATGGCAAGGGCACAACAAATGCGCTGAATACGCAGAATACCACATTTTTCGGACTCACAGCTGTTCACGAGAGTAGTGAACAAGAAATTCTGAGAAATATGTTCGAGCTAGAAGGTCTTGGCATATCCGCGCTTGAATGCCAAGAGGATGACAAAATCCACAAATATCTCAACGAATACTCTAAGAAAATCTCCTTCAAATCTGGATGCATAACAGCGCCGTTTCCGTTGAAAGACAATATATCGCTTCTGGAGGACAACTATGCAGTAGCGATACGACGCTTAGAGTCCCTCCAAAGAACGCTCCAACAGAACAGTGAGCAACGTGAATGGTACTGTAAAATCCTCAACAACTATGAGAGCGATGGAATCATCGAGACGTTTTCAACAGCAGAGGAACAGGCTGTCGGAACCTATTACATGCCTCATTCAGGCGTCTGGAAAGCTGGTAAGAAGACACCACTTAGGGTAGTTTTCGACGCTTCCTCAAAGAAAAAAGGGAATCTCTCATTAAATGACGTTATACACAAGGGAGAATCATTTGTGAAGAAAATCCACGACATTCTGATATCAGCACGGTGTCACAAAATCGTTTTGTTGTGCGATATCGAAGCTGCATTTACGCAGATCCGTCTCGTCGAATCCAACAAAGATTTATGTCGGTTTCTATGGCTCAGAAACGTCAATCTACCACCGACAAAAGACAACCTAGTGTACTATAGGTTCAGACGACTTCCTTTTGGAGTAACCGCATCTCCAAGTATTTTAAACATGTGTCTAGCGTCCTTCTTAAACTCGCAAGGGTCAGACTTGGCACAAGAAATCGCCAAAAATCTCTATGTTGATAACATCATGATGACAGCAGATACGATAGAGGAGGCTCTTCAAAAATATAAGGCTTCCAAGAATCTGTTCGCTCAAATAGGCATGAACCTTCGAGAATATGTATCCAATTCCGCAGAAGTTAACACTCAAATCGCAGCCTGCGACAAACTGGACAACGGTCCGTTCAAACTACTGGGTGTCAGCTACGACGTCAATCAGGATTCCTTTCACGTGAAGACTCGCTTCCGAAATATGAACACTATTACAAAAAGGGATATAGTGAGTCAGATAAACTCCGTGTACGATCCCATCGGATTGGCCGGACCACTCATTGTCAATTTAAAATCACTTATGAGAGAGGTATTCGATCAAAAAATCGACTGGAAAACGCCACTAAAACGATCTGTCTGCGATCGATGGAACAAGTTATGTGATCAAGTCAATAACGCCAACATTTCCGTTCCAAGATCGATCCCACAACTCCGAGGCGATAAAATGCGCCTGTGGGTATTCGCTGATGCGAGCAGTGTCGCGATAGCGGCTTGCGCTTATGTGCAGTGTCTTACCAGCTGCTCAATTTCCACACTAATTAGTGGAAAGACGAAGCTTACTCCAAAAAAGTGTCGGCAAACTATCCCACGCTTGGAATTGGTAGGCATTCTCATGGCTACTAGGCTCAGCAAAGCCGTAGCGTCGAACATGAATGGTCACATTGAAGAGATTAATATCGTAACGGATAGCGAAATAGCTCTATGTTGGTTGAAATCCTCCAAGAAGCTGCCTATTTTTGTTTCAAATCAACGTGAAAGAATAGTTGATATTCGCGAACAGCTCAAATCCGAAGCTATCCCAATGCAGTTCTTCCACGTGGACACGGCTCATAACCCAGCCAATGTCGGCACTCGCGGATTGACAGCCGAACAGATCGATAAACACGACTGGGTAAGAGGACCACGCTGGTTAGAGCATGATCCCGAGACATGGCCACTGAAGCCAATCGATTACGTCGAAGAGGTCACTACCACTGACGAAGGGGTGGAAATAGTGTCCACAGCATTAGTTTCGAACAACGAAAATCAAACCAGGCATGAAAAGCTCGTAAATCTATCTCGATTTTGCAAACTGGACAAAGCATTGCGTGCTACTGCGCTGGTAGGAAAGATTGCCAAAAAATGGGCAATTTCTACCAAGGAAAAACGAGCCAGTACGATAAGGCTCGAAACCACTCAAAAGCTAGACGCAAGCGAGGAAATCACGTCAACTGACATGGAATGGGCAGAGCAGTTTCTAATCTGTCAAGAGCAGAATCATCTCAAACTGGAGGAACTGCAAAGACGATTCCATGACAAGAAAATCATATGTGACACAAACGGGATATTACGTCACGAATCTCGACTGCAAAATGCGTACATGCCATTTGACACAAAGTCACCTATTTTCATTCCCAAAGAGTCGGATCTAGTAAGGCTAATCCTCGTCAAAATCCATGAGGACAACGCACACTGCGGGAAAGAACACACACTGTCGATTCTACGGCAAAGGTTCTGGGTCCCTCGTATCAGCAGTTCTTTCAAAAAATATCTGAAGAATTGCACCACATGCAAAAGGTATCAGGGATTACCACTCGGAGCTCCAAATATGCCACCACTTCCATCAGACAGAGTGGTAGTTGCCAAGCCATTCAAAAACACAGGCTGCGATTTCATGGGGCCTTTTACCTCGAAGACACAAGACAAAATGTACGTCTGCCTCTACACCTGCCTCACTACTAGAGCGGTGCATCTGGAAGTGGTAGAAAACCTATCCACGGCTGCATTTCTCAGCAGTTTCATACGTTTCATCTCACGAAGAGGAGTGCCAAGTATTATGCGTAGCGATTGCGGCACGAACCTCAAAAATGGCGAACAGATAATAGACGCCATGTTCAGACAAGACGATGATTCGGGCGCATCAGTGATGACCTATTGCTCAAAAGAAAGAATCAAATGGATCTTCAATCCTCCCGCATCTCCCTGGATGGGTGGCGTATGGGAAAGACTCGTTGGATCGGTAAAGAAGGCCCTAAACAAATCGATCGGCCGTAGGAAATTGACGTTTGCAGACATGTGCACAGTCATAACAAGGATAGAGGCAATCCTTAATACCAGACCGCTTACCAAATGTGATCCCGAAGACCTCACAAAAATACCGCTACGCCCGGTTGACTTCCTTCAGGGGAACGTCAAGTTTTCTATTCCTGACACAAATGTGGACGAACGAGATCCAGAGTTCGATCCGTCTTTCATTCAAACAGAGAAGCAAGCTCTCGAAGCCCTACGATTTTCCGAGAAAATTGCGGACAAATTCTGGGAAACGTGGAAGATCCAGTATCTCGTTTCCTTGAGAGAAATAGAGAAAATCAATTACAAGCAACCAAGGCATACTAGTAGATCGATCCCAGAACTAGGCGAAATCGTTCTGATAGAGCAGGATCTGATACCCAGAGGAAACTGGCCATACGGAAAAGTCGTGGAACTGATTTCTTCCGCAGATAATTTGATAAGATCAGCAAAAATCCTGATGCCAAATCATCGGACCATCCAACGGCCACTCAATAAGATCTTCCCACTAGAGATCAGAAGTGTTCCAGAAAACCGGAAGACCAACGATGTCGAGACAATCGATAAAGACCTTGCATCGACAACATCCAGGCGGCAACTTCCAAGTCGCGCCGCGAAGACTAGGGCATACGATGTCATCAGAGATTTCGAAGAAAGCCTAGAATCTCACCCCCAAATTTCCTGCTCCGCCAGGACTTCACTATCTATGATTATGGTGTTCTGCCTCATATCTCCTAGCATATGTGGAAACGTGTCATCCAACATACAGTGCAGTAGCGGAAGAGTGAGAATAATTCCTCCCGGTGGACCCTTTCAACTGTGTTTCAACAGTGACTACCACATTCCTGCCATCACTGAGAGAAACCTAAGTTTTTCCCTACCAATCTCACCTAGAAATGACAAGGTGCACGTACATCTGAGGAGTTTGCTATCAAACAAGTCTGAGCAGTTCGAAATGTGCGATCGACCTCTATTCTGTGACCATCAATACTTCCTATCAAAGAGTATCCTGGGAAATCCACACTGCTGGCCAGCAGGCGCTATTGCGACCATCGCAGCGCTGACCTATCTGGCAATAATGGCCCTAATCTCAATGCTCTGTGCGGTACCCAGCTGAGGAAAAGAATCTCAACACCAGGAGTTCTTAGTAGACGAAAGAGAAGTCAGCCAATACAACCCTCAGCTGTGAACTTCGAGCTCATGCCTCTACCCAGTGCTGTAGCGATCTGTGCAATAATCTGCTCACTAAGTTCCAGTGCTCTCGCATGTCAGCGTGGATACATGCGACACACGGCAGACCTAATATGTAACGACAGAGCCAGGTGTTACCTAGAATACAACCGGGAGCTATTTTTCAACAAGCTTCAGTCGGAGCTATGTGTCGAAATCTTCCATGACGAAAAACCTATCGGGACAGCTAGATTTACCAAAAAGCCCGTAGAATTCAAGTGTTCCAAGGTGATTGAGTCCTTTACGAGGATGACCACGACTTCAGTCTACCACAGCAAGCGTTGCGCGCAAGCTGGGTCATGTACCGACGACATCTGCGAGCGGGTAAAAGCAAATGATACCATCCCGGAATTGAGCAAAGCCATGCGTTACCCCGGGTATTCTGGCTGCTTCAGCAGTTGTGGGGGTTTTCTCTGTGAATGCTTCATGCCCCAACCAGCCTGCTCATTTTACAGAGTTGCTCACGAACCGGTGTCCGAAGACATATTTGAAGTGTCTCGGTGCTCTCATTGGAGTCCCACCGTCTCTATTAATTTTGAACTGGAGATCGAGGGCAACAGGACGTCATGGTCAGAATCCCTCGTGCCATATGTATCAAACGAAATCGATGGCTTTAACCTAACTATCATCTCTATCCAAAAACCAGCCAACTCAATGGCGAACAAACGATTCGCAATTTCGAATAATGGTTCTTTTATCCTACAAGATGATTTCCGCCTACCAGTGGAATGCTACACCTACACTCAAGCAAAAAATCAATTTGCCAGCTGCCCAAGCAGGATCAGATGCGAGTGCAGCAACTCAATCAATAACTGCCTATGTCCAGAAACGTCGCTACGTCACAATAGTGCGGCCCGTCTTCCCTTCAAAACACCCTACTTTCGCGTAGAATTGTTAGGTAATCAGATTATAGCTTCTTCGAATGACGAAGAAGTAGTACTCAGAGTTCAGTCTAGAATCTTACAAGATTCCGCAGCACTAACTCAAAATCAAAAGTGCGCATTACTAATCTCAAACCTAACTGGTTGCTATGATTGTGAGCATGGGTCACACGTGACCATCGCATGCACCTCTCCCACGCAAACGGTGGTGACAGCTACATGCGGTAGCCAATATTTTCCAATCAATTGTGGACCCAATGGCGAAAAGACTAGTCTACAGCTTCATTTTGAGAAAGCTCTCATAAACGAAACTTGCGTGGCTTTCTGTATGGAGAACCCCACTAAGTTCATTCTACAAGGGCACCTACACTATCATGTGCTTTTACCTAACGCCTCAGTATTCCACTATAACTCGCACACAGTGAGCATAAAACACCAGTGGTTTTCGGACATAAGCATCCCAGATTTCTCTCCAATGATCAACGTTATCAAACATCATTGGAAACTAGCTATAGCGGCCATCGGGGTAACGCTGGCTTTGTCCGCACTCACCTACCTTATGGGCCGTATAGTCCTAATGTACCTCGCCAAGTTCCTATTTCGGTTCCTTTCCTACCTCCTTAGTTGTCTCTTCAATTGTTTCGGTCGGCCGTGCAAAACGGTGGGAACGGCCAGAGAACAAGAGGAACAGGAGAAATGAGAGAACAAGAAATCAATATCGGGTCAACTAGTCATGTACAGATACCCCCTCTTAATCTTACCTACATATTTTTTTAATGGCAACCGGCCAATCGTTAGGCCATCGGCAGCTGGGGCTAAACGCGCCCCGCCGATCGGCCAGGTTGCCAATCAATTTCCAAAATTGCCCAAAATTCCAAAAAAAAAAGAAACGTTGTCCTCATACTCGGTATGAGGACCTCTTCCCCGGCCCTGTGGCCCGCCCACCCCCTCGATACTTACTAAGGGGCGTGGCCACGTGCTCAGGACTCGTAGTTCTGACTAGGCAGTAAAAGGTCGTCTCTGCCGATTAATAAATATCTGAACCACCTTTTTGCGTACTTTAGTCCAGGGCCTCAAACCCTGTTCGTTGTCTTCCGGCTGTCCACCTCGTGGACACTTCTCGTCTTGAAAGGGTCTCAAACCCGCAGTCTTCCGCGCCCCTACAAACGTAGTTCCAGCTAGGTAGGGAAGTTTTCGACTTGATGTTTGTGCAGCATGGCCTCTTTTTTCATGGGATCCTTTTTCGTTTCTTTTTCTAAACACTGTTACTCCGTTTTTACTGGCGGGAGCCAAAATTTCGATCTTCTGCCAAATAGACCGATGCGTTACCCGCTCGATCACTCTGCCGCGGCTGCCATGCTTGAGCTAGGACTCATGAACACATGACCAGACAAAACAAACTTATTCAAAAATGCGTCTCCAAACGTTCCATCGTCTACAAAATAGCTACTCACGGTAACCACGGTTGGATTGGGCAGTCAAAGTTTCATGAATCCCATCCAGGACCCCTATGACAGGGCACTAAACCTTCACGGACCCAAAATCGTCAAAAGAAAATTTTGACTGGAACTTCGCATACGGGGGTTGTTTGAGGTGCTGAACACAAATATCGTATCCATTTTGTACCATAACCTTAATTTTGTAGGGTTACGGTAGGCGTAGTACCGCATACTACCGCACGCTACCTGCTCCAACCGTAACCCTACAAAATTGCGGTTGCGGTACAAAATGGATACGATATTCGTGTTTAGCACCTCAAATACCCCCCGTATGCATAGTTTCAGTCAAAAAGATTTCCATAATGATCTTGTGTCCGTTAAAGTTGAAGGCTACCGAGGCATCTTTGGCGCGCTTCCCTGAGCGTATCAGGAGCATTGGGCAAAAATAATATACACATATTAACATCACCTTAGACAATGCTTACAAAAATGGATGTTTCGTTTCGATTCCCGGGGTTAGCCTCGTGCACTTCCTTGTAAGATTGTTTGAGCATTAGTTTTGAAGCAAGTTATGGGCTCAAGGATTAAGGGATTGAGAACGCGCATTATTTTTGCACCAACCTAATAACACCATACGCGCCGCCTCTGGATCCTCGACTGCGCTGGCGGCCTCGTCTTCTTCAGATACACTGTATCTAGTTTCACAAGTCATCGTAAATCGAAAAGAGCGCATTGTCCTCGAGATCGATCGTTGGTTCAGTGGAGGAACGTTCCTATTTTGAGAAGATTCCCCTTCAGCTCACAAGGTAAAGGGGGCAAAGTGGTGTTGCAAGCAAAAATGATTCGCGAGTTCTTCAATTCGGGTTAATGATCACCTTACCCCTTACATTTCAAACTGTTCGACGGTACCTTAGGGGCACTTTGAAGACGCAAACATATGCTACATCTCACCACAATATGGACTTGCGGGTAAACTATTTAGAAGGAACAGGAGACAAATTCGACGACGCTGTCTGCGGCGTATCAGTTGCATCCTCTCACGTGGTATCCGGGCTAGGCGCTTTTAAGAATGGAGATAAACTTCAGTGGGCATTGCCTCATATTGTTTGTCATATTGTTTTCTTCATGTTATGAGGAAACTGGTCCCACCTATGCCAACTTCTGAGGGTTTCACGAGTCACTTCAAGCGGTCAATACTTTTGTCACATCCTGTAGAAGCACATGCGTTAAACGCATGCATCTAGTATAGATTATTTTCATCTCATCAGCCAGCTAAACTATAAATCATTTCGTTCAGTACTTTGCTTGTTTCGAGAACCCGTTGTGAGATGAGCTTGTTGTCATGTCGTCAGTACGTGAAATTATAGTTAAACTAGTTGCTGAGTATTAACATAGGCGTGTGAAATCACTTGAAGTGTAAAATTGATGTCCAAAATCATGGACATGAAAATAATTGTGGTCCACACCAATTGCACAAACTGCCGTTGAGGCTCACATAATTGATGTGACTGAAGAACATTTCGAGATAACCCCTATGAGCACCTTTCACCGTGCCAAAGCGAAACGCACGGAAAAAATGGTGATTAGATTTGCGATCAGCGGAGTGAATAACCCTTGCGAGCATGCTTCAGCCACGTCTCGAGCAAAACTCGCGGAAATCAATAAATCCATAAACATGTCGCTCAAAATAGTTGTCAGATCCATGATCAGCGTGATGGATTGCCCCAGTGAGCACATTTCTATTTGGATTGGAGCTAAACTGAGAAAACCGATAAAATCGATCGATAAATCGATATCCGGATCGATAACATCCTGCGAGAAGTAGCCTAGACCCCAGCTGGGTTTGGATGGTATCCCATGTTCCCCTTACTCTTTCCTTCGTCACCTCTTTAAAATACCCGTCCTCATCGTTTGAATTTGGCGCCCACGCGCGCGCCCAGATTTTTGAAAATGTTGTCGTAAGGGTTGCTATGTTTTATATATAGATATACTTAATTTTGTAACATAACCAGACTTTTACTTGAAGAATCATTCATTTCTGTCGCCGAATGAAGAATAATGTTGCAGTCAAGCATTTCATATCTTCATTATTCCTCCATACACAAGGGTTTCTATATTGCAGTGATTAGTTCCGCGAAGAAAACGGAAGTAACCTAAAAGGATGCACCCATTTCAACTGCTGGCGATTTTCTCTGCTGTTTTCCTCACAAATTACATACCTTTATCTCCCCAGTCAGTGTTTAAGGAGTTCGCAATCAGCCAGTACTTCAAGCCTTTCTCTTCTCCCCAGCCAATGACTTTGACAGCATGTGAACCTCTATCCGAACCCCATTTGTGCTAGAAAGTCAATCATCAATCTTTGTAAGCACATGCAGTTATCGAAATGATATGAGATGGAAATCGTTACTGATAGGAATGAAGCAACGACAAACCACGTAAACTCCTTCTTTGTAATGAAGGAAGTCGTCATAGACTGTAAAAATGGCGACTACAGGGCCGTTCACGAAGATCTCTTGTCTGATGCTCGTTTCATTCTCTGGTAGGTAGTAGCTACGTTTCACTAAATTAGATGATGTAGAATTAAGCCGGAAAAGATTGAGTAATGGTGCACACTCACTTAAGGATTTTTGTCACATGAGAGACCCGTTGAGGAGGTCCCCATCAGGGATGCGCGTAATTACGATTTACAAATCAGGATTTACGGCCATTTTTTTTCAGATTTTTTACAACTTACAATTTTCAGAAAAAAGTTTAAATTTTGTGACAAGATTTTAAGTAACGACTAGAAGAAAATATTGTTATAGTACTCGTGTCAGGCACCATTATTAGGAACAAATTTGCACCGATGTACTGCTTCGCATTAATAATAAGAGGAAATTCGTGTAGCTTCACTCATGGTTTTCATTATTCAAAGGCAGCGGATCATACCAAAATCATTTTCGAGACTAGGTAAAAGGCCTGCTTGAAGAGTCACAAGAACTTCGCAGTAGTAACCATTTTTCACAATTTTTTTCAGTAGCGGTGGTAAGGGCAGCGGGTAGCGAACTGTCCGTCAAGCCTCCATCGTTTCTCAAAAGTTTGTTTTCCTCATTTCAACGGCTGTGATGGATGTGATGTAGTGCTCAGATTTTTTTCACTCACCAAGCTTCTATGAACTGATTGATAATGGTCATAAACTAGGATGATAATGTGCAAGAAACAATCTTTTTCTTAAATACGGCACATGCTCAACTTCAGCTGACAGCCGTAGTGCATTAAATGTGCGGTGTATTGGGTTGGGTCGAATGTTCTCGGACAATGTGATAGCAATGAACATCAGAGATCATAACTCAGTAAAGAGCTAGCGAAAATAGAAGCGCGAGCTACCACCTTTTGTTAAAGCATGAAAGGCTCTTCCAACTGCAGTCTAGCAAACGTGCCGAACTAGTTCGTTTCCTGCCGAAATGCCGCAGAATTTGAAGCCGTCCCAATTCTCACCCGCAACGCCATACTCTTTTATTATCTATCTGGTCGAGAACCCGCGGATATCGTTAGGCGTCTGAAGGAAGTTTACAAGGAGCGCGCTCCCAGTAAAAGTGCAGTCTACAAGTGGCACTCGAAGTTCATGTTCGTGTCGATCTGTCTCGAAAATGAAGACCATTCGAGACGGTCGATGGAGTTGAATTTGGAGTTGCTGCGGAGACAGATAGTAGCCGATCCGTATCAAACCACTCGCGAACTGACATTCGCTCTTGCAGTGTCATAGCGCAGTTGTTCGCTTATTGACGTCAATCGACAAGGCGCGAAAAATCTGTCGATGGGTGCCACATGCGCAGTATGACATGGACCGCCGCGCTGAAATGGCACTTTCTCTCCCCATGCTTACTTGCGGATGTATTCAACATATATATCATTGGAGCATTTTCCGTGCGCTAGAACACGAGAACGGGTGTGTTTCCCAAAGCGACACCAAAGGTGGGTCTTGGCGCCTGTGAGCATGTACAGAGGCGGATAAGGTAAAGACTGAAGCTAATTACTAGCAGCTTGGTCAATCCATGCCAAAAAGAAAAGAAACGGCGACTTTGCAGTAGAAATGCACGTGTGAAGAAATTTAATTCAAATACGCAAAGAGATCTAATTATTCGGCGGGCTGTGGGAGATCAAATCTGTAGGGTGGGCGGCAATATGATCTAGAGGGTCGATGCCTTTAATCTATACAACATAGAAGAAAAAATATTGGGATCTCTGCACGCACCGCGGAGTTAATTCTTAAGTTCAAATAAGTGTTCTAACTTCATTGTCTGTTCAGTTTTCGTTTCGTGCATGAACCTTATACGAAAACTAAACATATGAGTAAGTCTCCTCCTGCACTCATCAGTAAGGTGAAGGAGACTTACTAAATTAAATTTCGTAATTAATTTTAGTATGTGCACATATTTGTAGGTTTCAGCTCACGTTTTGTCAGTCGCGCTCCCTACATTTTGTTAGTCGCAGTGATTTTTGGTTGCATAACTTGAAAATCTGCTAGAATGGTGCGGGAGTACATGGAACTTAATCGTTAAATTAGTGCGTTACTGAATATGTAGTGAGTGAATACTTTTTCTTTCGAACATATAAGTTCAGAACCTACATCTTTATTGATATAACTTCCACACCATATTTGCCCAACCATATATGAACATAGAATATTATGAAATGAGAAGTACAAATGATATATAATCAATAAATGATATTTGTTGTATGACACTGGCTTGTGGATTGAAAATTATAGATAATCAAATTCGTAATAGTATATCGAGCTCTTAACCAGTATAATTTAGATGTTCAGAAGTTCACTTCGACTATATAGTTGAACTTATTATAATCAGAATATTTCTTCTATAAATTGTTTAGTTTCAGAGATTGCTATATCAAATTCATATAAAATATAGTTGTTCTTGAAAAAACAACACAAGTATGAACTCTCAATCACAAATTGGTCATAATTCATATTTAGTAGCATACTTTTAGTATATCTTAGTCGGTTTACGAAGTCTTGCTTATTAGAACATGTACGAGCTATTCGCAGAACTTCTGCATAAATGGTAGCTTTCTTGACTCCAATTGATATATTCGTAGAAAAGTGTGGAAATCGTTTTATAGGAAAGCCGAAGGAGTCAGTCTTGTTATACATTTTTGTGCTCACAATGTTGTTTCGTGTTTTACTTTCCAAATCTAAATAGTTTTATTTGTAACTAGATTGATGCGTAGTTTCGAATGATAGTATTTGGTGATAGACTTCCGTTATAATTGCCAAAAGGTTATCGTCAGAAGTATTATGTAAGTTAAGTAAGTTGTCCATGTATCTGTATCTGTCCATGCATCGGATAGAAGTACATGTCGAAATGCAAATGTTCTTTGCTGTAGATATATTCGTAGTATGACAAAGTAAGATCTGCTAATAGGGGACTGGAATTGCCTCCTTGAATTAACTCGTCCAGACTACAACACCTGTGTGGCTTTGGGAACGTTTTCCCACGAGAACAATGCTAAACCAAGGTTAAGGGTTCGATCCGCGCCGACGTCATAATTTTTGCAAAACGATGTTCTCCATTGATCTACACATACATCAATTTCTGAGGGTGTATGTAGGTCATATTAGAATTTCTGGGATGTAGAAACAAGTAATGATGAAAAAGATTGGCAGTTGTAGTTGCCCGCAGACATAGTTCTATAAAATACCTAATTGCAGTCTGCCCCACCAGACCTTTTGGGGCTTTTTAAGAACATCCTTAAAGAGGAGGACTTTCTCGTTCTAACCATTTCTAAACATCCCTAGAACTTCACTACTTTGAGTAAAAAAATGCGTTGATAAAGTTTCAGTAAAAAAGGCGTTTTTATCGACACTTTATCGATACTTTATCGACGAGAAAAAACGTGAGGAAAGAAGAGTGCGATGCAGCTTTTGCATGAGTATGAGAGCGCTTGAAAAGCTATTTCAAATGCGATGCTGATCTCTCTTTTTCGTTCTGGTTCACATGAATTGCTTTTAAGGTTTAAGGATCATAGTGTTTCATCACTGCCGATACATACAGTCTCATCAAAACCTGAATCGCGTAGGAATTTGGCGTAAACTTCAGGCCTTTTTGTAATAGGAGGAAAGAGGAGGTTTCGCTCTTTCTTTTGCATTGTTTCATTTTGCAGGGAGTCTCATTCTTGGTGAGAAATAAAGCGGAAACTCTTTGGCAATTCTGCAGTTTGCAGTGTTTGCGCACTTTAGGTGTTGTCCTAATGAAGATCATCTCCAGGACTTTAAAGGGCTGCGGAGGTGAGATATGTAAAGTACCTGCTCCAAACGTTTACACATTTTCTAACTTATATGTCGTTGCTGATTACCAGACAGAGCCCGCCGAACAAATCCTAGTTTTTCTGAAAATTCATTTCAAAAATGGGGAAAAAAGTGAAACTTCAGACTCTATTTTCATCGTCTTTCTTTTCATTCTCGGATGTATTCACATAGTACTTCGTCTCCTGCACCCTACTTATATATATTTGTGTCCTCTATCCTACTTATATGCCGAGTTTCGGCTAATCCTTTGAAATTTTGTTACGCACATCCCTGCTTGCCATTTTACAACAGGTAAGTCGAATTTTTTCTCTGAATTTAAGAAACACGGAATGGAAAACTGGGTTTTTTCTGAATACCTGCTTACCAAAGTGCTTGTCTTCTTGGTATTTCTTTTTGTATTGATAGTTACATGTCCATCGACATGTTGGACGGTTCCAATCAGTTTCGGGACACGGTCCGTAGTAAGGTTCATGCTCGTGCTCTCCACATGGATAGAAAACGTATGGCTTGCACACATTCTTAATCATTCCAATTCAGCGGAGTAGTTGAGTTTACTCAGTGTGGCTGCGATAATACGAAACATCACCTTTTGTCTGTATAATCCACCAGTGACAACCCCTCGTTTCTCCGCCCATTTGTATGCCTTGCTCGGCCAACCACCCGCACATCTGAATCCAAAAATGACGAAAGGAAACTCCAGTGATGGCTATGTTCTAGCTCCTGCCTACCCTCCACAGTCATCACAGCACGCAAGTAGATCCGTGTCGGAAAGAATCAACTAAAAAAAATTTTGAAACAACTCATTTTTCATATACACAGAAATTCTACTAAGTGTTATGAACCTTTATCGTACCGTTCGACTGCACACATAATTCATCTGTCATAGCCGACGCTGACGATACTGCCCAACATGAACCTTCAAAAAACATGAATTCAAATACTTCTTTTTTGTATTAGCCCTTTTCCCTATTCAGAAGTCAAGGCGCAGGTGTGGCCAGTGATAATCCGTAGCGGAGCATGCCATTTTTGTGGCTGGCCGCTTCTTCTACTCAATCACAGGAATCCGCTTCCTATTGCGTCATAAGCTGTATTTCTAATACATCAGACTCCGATTTGCATTGGATGTGGGCTGCAACGGTCGGATACCAAATCGGGACGACGCCTCATTTCTTTGTTCACAGTCAAAATACCGCACGATTTCGCATCGCATGTTTCGACCTACGAATCTCGCATTTTTAATCTGCATGTCAGGCACTTTTAGGAAAGAAGGGACAAATACCGCACGATTTCGCATCGCATGTTTCGACCTACGAATCTCGCATTTTTAATCTGCATGTCAGGCACTTTTAGGAAAGAAGGGACAAATACCGCACGATTTCGCATCGCATGTTTCGACCTACGAATCTCGCATTTTTAATCTGCATGTCAGGCACTTTTAGGAAAGAAGGGACAAATACCGCACGATTTCGCATCGCATGTTTCGACCTACGAATCTCGCATTTTTAATCTGCATGTCAGGCACTTTTAGGAAAGAAGGGACAAATACCGCACGATTTCGCATCGCATGTTTCGACCTACGAATCTCGCATTTTTAATCTGCATGTCAGGCACTTTTAGGAAAGAAGGGACAAATACCGCACGATTTCGCATCGCATGTTTCGACCTACGAATCTCGCATTTTTAATCTGCATGTCAGGCACTTTTAGGAAAGAAGGGACAAATACCGCACGATTTCGCATCGCATGTTTCGACCTACGAATCTCGCATTTTTAATCTGCATGTCAGGCACTTTTAGGAAAGAAGGGACAAATACCGCACGATTTCGCATCGCATGTTTCGACCTACGAATCTCGCATTTTTAATCTGCATGTCAGGCACTTTTAGGAAAGAAGGGACAAAAACACACCGAAAGCACCAAACTCGAGTGAAAACATCTGACAAGGGAAGGATACTAGGTCAGTATGACCTTTCGTAGCGAGATGTAGATTGCCTAACGCAGCTCGCGATGCTGATTTAAAATCTGTTTTCATCTGCTCCTAAATTTGAGTCTATGAGGAATTATACCAGTTTTCCCATGTCGGAAACGCTCACATAAGGCCGCGCAAAGTCATTGTGCCAGGTGCATCTTAGTGCAACGGTACATTTCTCGCTCTTCAGGATCAACTGATAAAGTCACCATGCTGATCCTGAAGAGTGAGAAACTCACCATTGCGTAGCGACTCATCTGGCATATCAACCTTGTGCGCCCTAAGTGAGCGTTCATGACATGGGAAAACTGCATAACTTCTCATAGAAACAAATTTAGGAGCAGGTGAAAACAGACTAGAAATCAGCGTCGCGAGCTGCCTTAGGCAATATACACCGCGCTACGAAAGGCCGTACTGCTCTAGTATCCTTCCCGTGTGAGTTGTGCAGATTTGTTTGAATCGGTTGATTCGTCGGAGTCCAACATCGAATCATTGCCACTAGTGGTTCCGATGCGAAGTCGCACTCCGACGTCGATTCGCAGGCAAATCGTTCCGATCAAGTAAAAGTCGTCGTCGTCGGACTCCGACATGTCGGTTTCCGGCAAGGATTGATAGCCATCTTTTGTTATCCGATTGAATCGAACTCCGACGCACTATAAATGCAGCTATAGCCTACGGCATGAAAGAGAAAAGCTTTTTTTGTTGGACATACTGCATGCTGACTGGTCGTGAATGAGGCTAATCGATTTGCATTCCGGCCACTGATCGCGAGCGTCGAAGCTAAAATTGAAGTTGTTTACAGAAGCTTCAAAATTACAGATGTTATCGTTGTTTTAATGTTTCTCGGTAATTCTTTGTAGTTTTTTGTTTACTTTGCCTTTCTTTATTGCAGCCTTTTAAGGAGTGCAAAATACTTATAGAAATTATCTCCCTCCTGACTGTGTGGCAAAACACATATAGTCTGTCTGACCGCACCGCTCACGCCGAACTTTCAGAAATATCCTATTGCTTATTTATCTAGCATTAAATCACATCTTATAAACACAACTTGCTAGCAGCCCAATAGAACCATCTTAATGGAAGGTGAAGCAATAAGCTCAACTCTCACTGGACTATCCTGTACTTGATTTCTAATTATAGGGTGTTGGGCTGGGGGCTGGCGCTAATCCTAACATGGCTTCGAGCGATAGCGCACACTCGTCACTACGGTGCGCGCATCTCGTGCGTTCCCTCATTTTTGGATTCGGAAGCGTTCCTATCACAACGCTCATTTCATGGTGTTTTTCCCATATCGCAACCTTTTCGGCTATTTTTGAACAGACCCATAGCTTTTTTGCGGAAAATTCAAAATGTGGCCGACCATTGCGTTGAAAAGTAGTAGACGAGGAAACTGTGACAACCTTTCAGGAGGCGTGACATCATGGACCACATGCGACAGCACTTCTGCTTCTTTATCTTTCACTAAGAACTTTGAATCCATTATCCAATGTTTCATGCGCGCTTCTGTTTTTGGTGAGTACTCCGCCTGAAAATCCACAGAATTAGTCCTCAGGTGCTGCATTCCATTTCCTCTACATGTTCGTTCAGCGAAAAATTTCTCACCCTGTAGAAAGATTGGTGCTCGTTGATGTAATTAACAAAAGCTTGTCCAGTTAGCTGTTCAACATGTTTTTCTACGGGTTGAGCAAGGAACTCCTCTTAATTTTCATACATCATGCGGTTTCCACGCCTTCTTCACCATTATGAAATTGGTACCTACCAACAGTAGTCGGTTTGGCGGCAAGTGCTGTCACCACTAACGCAACGAGAATCCACATCTGAAGAAATAGTGGTGAAAAACAAAGGTGCAACGAGTGTTCCAATAATTTAACAAGTTTGACATTTCTGAGTGTTCGAGAAAGCGGAGGAATGGAGGGCAAGAATTCTGAGGGTATGGACCTAATTGCATAACTTCCTAATTTTTGTGTTACCGTAATTAGATACTACAAAAGTCCCAAAAGTAGTTCCAAAAGTAGAAGTACATAAGAGAGCGGTGGTTGGTATTTTATCGTTTAACACGACAGAGATTCCATGTAATCTGGTAGCCTGAGATATTTGCTACACGTTCCACTTTTGTTTCGGAGCTGTGTCACAACGTTGCTATGTTTCGGGGTAGAACCAATGTCATGTATGGTGTGGTAATTTGTGGAATTCACGAGGTACGCCATAATTACAGGGTGTTCAAATCGTCAAGAGAGAAAATGTACCAATTTTGAGAGACGTTGTCGTCCATTGTCCATTGTTAACCAAAAACAACAATAAAATTAGAAAATATCTCCGTTGGCGTCGGTGCAGGCCTTGAGCCGGTTCGAGAAGGCATTGACTGTGGCACGCAAATATGGAGCGTCGAGCTCGTCCTACGCGTTCAGGAGAGCTTTCTTCATTCTTCAGAGCGGAGAGGTTTTGAGCAGGCTTCTGCTTCCAAAATCGACCAGACGCTGTTGTCAGTCGGATTCAAATCAGGAGAGTTGGCTAGCACTTTGTCAAAGCTGGTGACGTCGGGAAAATTGGCTTTGCAGCAGGAGAGTTGGCTAGCACTTTGTCAAAGCTGGTGACGTCGGGAAAATTGGCTTTGCACTGGTTCTGCACCAATCTTGCCTTGTGAGAGGGCGCTTTGTCTTGCTGGTTGATCCAAGAGCAATTTCCGAAATTAGCACCAGCCTAGACCATTATTCTAGAGCTCAGCTACGGAACTCTTCTCATCGAAATCTGCTTTATGCCCATTTTTTGTGACATGACATCCAGTGGAGCTCGCGCACTGTGCCCTGCGAATTCTTTCGCGTTCTTTTCTGAGATTGCTCGTAGTGCTCACAGATACATGTATTCCTCTCCAGACCAATCATCCTTGGTTTCTGGGTCCTCGTAGTGTCTGATGGATCCATAGGAAACACTTTGACGCACTCCAAGATGTTGGTGAATCTCGCGTGCCGAAAAGCCTCTACAATGAGGCTCAATGATTCAAGAGCGGTGGCAGGAGCGCTTGACCACTCTGAAAACGACGTATTTTCATGATTGAATGAGATAAGCATAAACAAATCGAAACAACAACAGGGGGTCAAATTGTCCGCGCATATGCTTTCGCTATAATTTTGGCGCACCCTGTACAATGCAGTTGAGGAGGACCCTTTCTCCAAATTGACGGGGGTTCATCGGTTCTAAGACTACCACGCGGGATGAGACTTTAGAAAATACTAGATACTTTTCTTGAAACTTTGAAGGGAAAGAAAATTGCTGCTTGTTTGATAATACTCTTCTGCTCTATTCAGGTTGTTAAATGGAATTCTTTATTATAATCGGCCCGACGTTTCGACGGTAACGTCCTCTTCAGAGGCCTGGAAATGGTATCAATGCTATTTGTGATCTGGACCGCCAAACGCCTCATCTCTCTCTGGTAGTCACCGGCATTCTCCTGAACGCATCTGGAAATCCCTCAACGGAGTCTGACAACGAACCACTAACCCCACAGGTTTAGCGATTTTCGTACGCACTGCTGTATGACACTCTGGACCAATTAATGTCACCAGGACCCAAGATGGTATATACAGTAACGATCTACAGATCACAGAGAGACATGAAGATCAGGAGCCTTCTCCAATATTCCAATTCTCCTCTATTTGACCGTGGGAGGGAAAACACAGCGGGTATATACGCGTACCCACGGGTTTTTATCCACTTTGCTATCCAATATAAATTATCCATCCACGTGTTTACTTCTTGACGCAAATGCGGTGTCTTGACGAGAAACGAGAAGTTGAGATGGAGAAGATCACGAACTGTTATCAAGCGGAAATCGACCGGATAAGGATAACCTTCAGTGAAACGAGTGGATTTGCATATCCACGGATATGTTTTATTGGATAGCAGACTCTCGAATCCACTGTAACATATCCACTAGAGCGTGTTTAACCGACTGGGTAAAGTATATTGGATACGGGCCCAGGAAGTCATTCGTAATCGCCAAGCACTCATTTAGGTTGTTCACCTTTGGATTCTGAACTGAGATCCAAAACGCTTCTAGGATCTTCCTTGCCGAGATTTCAGGCTCGTAGGCCAGAATCGTACACATCACGTCAAAATCCGCTCAATCGTGTTCGTCATGCCTATGTTCCCCTAACGCCGATACCAAGCTGCCACATCGTTTGCTGGCCCGCGGGAATCGTCGACTCGGAGCTGATGTGCGGGTGGCGAAGTGCGGACTCAGCACATCATAAATGTGAAACGAACACAAACAATGATGGCTTACCTGCAGAGAAAATCGAACTGTCGTCGTGAACACGCCCTGGTCGTGTTCGCGCCGGTCCGAGTTTTCCCCGGCTCGATGTGCCAGCTAGAGCCATTGCGGCGCGTGGTGGAGATCAGTATATGTAGCGAAATGTATGGAAGGCACACCACCCACAGGATTTCATGCCGTTAAGCGCGCGTATCTTCAGCGGAGAACTCGTCCGCGCTTTGAACGCATGGAAAACAGTGCCTTCTTTTCCCGTTTCGCGGCGTGTTTCACGCCGTTTTCCCATTGCCTATGAGTTCATCGTCCCTTATAACCTCAAAGTTCAGTGTAATCTCAGACATGAAAAATTTCTGTGAGTGCTGCCTTTAACACGTGCACTGAGAACATGCCCGGTTTCACCTATATATAGAGTATTGTAGGTCAAACATTTTACCTCATATATTACACCTGTTTGCGAACAGTTCCCATTCTTTACCGTAGGGGCAAACAACGCAGTTGGTTGTTATGCATTGTCTGTCGTAGAGTCTGTGTCGCACCAACTGTTTTTTGATGTTATCATTGGGGATGTTCACCAAGATCACATCATTTTGCAGCTGTGCTCGTACGAGACATCTTTGTAGCCCAGCAGTTGCCTCATCGGATACAAATGGGAGACAGAGGAGAAGTTTGTTCACGTTCGAAGTGTTTGAATTCGCAATGGGTCGCTTTCGTGGACGTTAAGGTGTTGTGTACCCGTTGCTATCAGCAATGTTTCTTCCTAACCGTATCGATTCTTGGCGCTCAGCCTCACCAATACAAACTTGGTTGGCAGTTTTAAACATATTTCGTACGACGGCTCGTTTAACGGCTGTTGGATGTGCAGATTTTGCGTGTATTATGATGTTCTCAGCGCTTGACTTGCGATACCATTTTACCTTATTCAAGCCTTGCTCAGATGTATTGCTGCTTGTATTGTTTTGAAGTGTACGTTTACTATCACTCACTGGAAATTAGTTTAGCTTTTTTTGGGTTGATGAAACAGTTTTTGAAATTTGCGGAACTACGGAAATCGACTCATTACGACTTGCGTCTTTAAAACTGCAAATAAATGAGTAAGTAGTTGGGCGTTATGTAGTCGAGGTCTTTGAAGGTAAAAGTGAGCTGCCTCGATGATAAAACTGGAAACAATGCAGCTCATTTCGTGCTTATCAGAGAATTCCTACTGGCATTCATACTTACCTTGAAAAAAAAATCTTCCATCGAAGAGATAACAACAGTGAATCAATGCTGAGAGGAATTGCTAGTGAAGATGTAGGAAGATAGTGCAAGGGCTTCACCACTTTTAATATTTATTCTCTCACTACTTATCCTTCAGGGCCTAGGAGTACCGCTCAACATCGCCAGTTATGCTCTCTTCATCCACATGATCGCATGTTGGTGGCCTGAAGGTTGGTTGTCCTAGAAACATGACATACACATCGTTCTGCAATTCATACATTGGGAATGCAGTAACCTATGGACATAAACCTGTGCTAATTTCATGGCTTTCAAATGAACTGCTACAGTCTCCTAAATATGAAGAGTGCACTCAAATTACATACATACATTTATTACGCTGTTTAAGACAGACGTTAGATAGTTTAAAGACGACATTTGAGACTAGTATCATGAATGGAAATCAGTATTTCTCAATACAATTCTGCATTAACCATTAACTCCTTCAGTCAATACATAAAGTTGAAACTGCACCATTACTTTGTTAATAGGAGGTTATCCTAGTGATGGCAAATCTTTTGAAGGAAGCGAGAGAGTTCAATGGAGGTGCATTCTTACTCAGTTGATGTGCATGGTTGGAAAACATTTTTTCCATGCTGGAAAAAAGCGATAACTCTATAACATTTTGAATGTCCGCTGTGTCTGCAGCTCTCCGGATGTTTCTGATTCCGATCTATCTATATTCACTCTTCTAATGCATTCATGGAAAGGAGACATCCAATTTGTTGCTTTTAATTTGATACAGTATTCGTCCAGTGAGGTGCGAGTTGGCCGAGTGGTCTAAGGCGCAGTCCTTGGAACACCAGGATTCACCGGGGTCCCGGGTTCGAATCCCGCCATCGCCTTCCCTATTCGGGCGACAGGCCGTCGTGACAGGCCGGCCCAGGAAGACCCCACGTCACACCCATAGATAAATGCTACGGCGTCCACGGGAGTCGACGCGCACCTTCGGAGCCCGGTTGGTGTGAAAAATATGCGAGGGTCCTCGATGCTTCGCGAACGGTGGCATCGGGGGGCGAGAATGCGAATCGTCAAGGATCACAACGTAGCCTTCGGTTAAACGTCAAGAAGACCGAGTATATGTCGACCAACCTTGACGAGCTTTCCACCATTCAAGTCGATGGCAACGACCTTCGTAGAACCGACTACTTCAAGTACCTCGGCTCGACACTCTCAGCTGATGGCAATCCAGTCCACGAAGTCGTCGCTCGCGTCAATGCTACGTGGTTGAAATGGCGCTCAATGACTGGAGTGTTGTGCGACAAAAATATCCCGGATCGTTTCAAGTCAAAGGTGTATCGAGCAGTCGTTCGATCCGTGGCACTGTATGGTGCAGAATGCTGGCCAGCCACCAAGGAGGTAGAACGCCGACTAAGTGTGATGGAGACGAAGATGTTACGATGGACGGCGGGTGTCACACGTGCAGATCGCATCCGCAACGAGAAGATCCGTGAGCGGTTCGGTATCGCCCCAATTGCCGACAAACTTCGTGAGACTCGCCTTAGATGGTACGTCCACGTTCTGCGCTCCAACGAAGACACCATCTGCAAAGTAGACCTTGATCTCGAAGTACTGGGAAAACGACCAAAAGGGAGACCGAAGCAACGGTGGCTTGACACACTGCACGCCGACCTGAAGCATGTGGGCGTCCATCCAGACCAGGCGCACGATAGAGTAAAATGGCGTCAAAAGATCAGGAAAGCGGACCCCGCCACCAAACGGGACTAACGCTAAAGAAGAAGAAGACAGTATTCGTCCAGTGCACCGGCCCTGACATCATGGGATATGCTGAATGTGTCTTTATTGCGAAGAGAAAAAAGGCAACATCAGATCCAAACGGCCATATCTATTTTGATGGTGGGACTGTGCCTTTAAAGGGAGCTCGCTGATATCGCACCATGCCACACCCAAGAAAATCATCAAATGTCTCGGTGCTCGTGTCACAGCTGATAAAGGAGGTTTTGAAAGTTTATTACATCACAGGTGCATTGTTCACCAACAGGCATAAGTAGTAGTAGATGACTGCCGATAACAACGGACCTATCACTTGCAATCAATTTCTTTTCACATAACCCACACAGTTCTTTTCACGGTTAATCTGGTTATTGTCTACCCTGCCATTCAACCCTTATTTGTTACTGTTTGTCCAATATTTATCTAAATCGGGTGCAACTGAGGTACCCACTTCGCAATTCATTCATATGATACAGGTATGAGAGTCTGCGCCCGTGCTGCCAACGTTTCCATCCTCTACTGCTAGTTCGAGCAACCCGTTGTGAGGTGAGTTAATTCGTTGCCACATGTCTTCAACTGATAGCATACGAAAATATACTTAGATGGACACATAACTTTGGAACAGATTCACTTTTTCACTCGAAAAATCACTCAAATCTGTGGGCGAATGAAGAATAATGTCGTTGTCGAGCATTTCATATCTTCATGATTCCTCCGTACACTAGATTTTCAATGTTGCAGTGGTCAAATCCGCGAAGCATACGGAAAAAGCCTGAGAAGGTGCACCGTTTTTAAATGACGTGCTAGCAGTTCTAGCGACCTGTTGCTTTAGAAAGTGTACATACCATCCTCTCCCCAGTCAGTGTTTAAGGAGTTTGAAATCAGCCAGTACTTCAAGTTATCTTCTTCTCCCCAGCCAATGATTTTGACAGCATGTGCACCTCTATCGGAACCCCACTTGTGCTGGAACGGTGATAACACAATTTTTGCATGCAAGTGCAGTGATTGAAACGATACGCATTACAAGATGGAAATTGTTACTAGTAGGAATAAAACGACAAACCACATAAATTCCCTTTTTGTACTCAAGGAAGTCGTCGTAGACATGGAAAATGGCGACTACGGGGCCGTTTACGAATATCTCTTGCCTGATGCTTGTTTCATTCGTCGGGAGATAGTAGCTACGCTTCACTAAATTCGATGACGAAGAGATAAGCTGGAAGGATTGAATGATGGTACTGAAACTTCTTAAGAAAGTTGGTCTGCAAAAAGGCCTCTCAAAGAGGTTCCCGTTCTGCAGCAGATGAACTGAACTTTCTTTTGAATTTTCAACGGCATGAAATAGCAACCAAACTTGAAGGAAAAAAGACAAAAAATTTGGTGAAACAGGAGTTTGTACCAGCATTATATAGCATTATCATTATTTTCGAGAAAATTCTTAAAAAGAAGCTTGAGTCTCACATCACCAGACACTCGATAATTTCTCCATGTCAGCATGGATTCCAGAAGGGAAGGTCTACAGTTACCGCTCTTCTGCAATCCCTTAATGACTGGACGATCTCTTTGGATCAGGGGCTAAGTACGGACGTAGTATATCTTGATTTTTCCAAAGCTTTTGACAGGGTTTCCCACGCTAAGTTATTAGGCAAGCTGACTATGATTGGTGCCCATCCCCGCATAATCGCGTGGATAGGTGCCTTCCTGTCTGGAAGATCCTTTAGAGTACGCGTCAACTCGACCTTGTCGGCACCGCGCCAGGCTGTTAGCGGAGTTCCCCAAGGAGGGGTTCTTTCCCCTCTCCTGTTCAACATCTACACCTATGAGCTCCCCTCTCTCATTACTTCTGCAAATGTGAGCTGTACTGCCTTTGCTGACGACATTAAAATCTATGCAACGGTTTCTAGTACTGATGACTGTACAGCATTGCAGAAAGCTATTTCTCTCGTGTATAAATGGTCTAATGAGTGGGATCTTCCACTTTCTAAAGAAAAGACAAAACTTTTACAATTAGGATCCAAAAATCCTTGTTTTGATTATGATATTGGAGGTGTTCCTATTCATAAAGTGGAGCGAATTTGGGACCTGGGCTTTCTAGTTACAAAAGATCTCAGTTTTGATCAGCACTGCGAGCATATAGTTGGTAAAGCGAGCAGAATCGTACATAATGTTTTTCGAGCACTTACAACGAGAAATTCCGCGGTGCTACTCCGAGCGTATAAGACATATGTAAGGCCAATACTTGAGTATGGAACCCCAGTTTTCAGCCCTCACGAACGTAAAATTGTTAAAAAGATTGAGAGCGTACAGAACAGTTTCACCAGGAAATTGATGATCAGAACGATAGGTTTCATGTATGATAATATACCTTCCTATGTTGATAGGAATGCCAGCTTACACATAAAATCTTTGTCTTCAAGAAGAAGGAGGTTCGATTTGATCTTATTTCATAAAATTATTCATGGTGACTGTGGACTTCGTCCGCAATCTTTTCTTGAGACTAGGCCTTCAGTTACTAGAGGAGGTTCCCGGAAAATTGTACTCCCTAGAGCCAGGCTTAGCTGTAGGGCACACTTCTTCTCACTAAGAGCAATTCCAGCTTACATTAAGCTTAGCAAAAAGAGAGCCATCCCTGCTAGTTTGCGCGCCTTCAAAACACTGCTTGACAGTTCTTCAAGTCCATAGCTTTATGTTGTGTTTTGTTCTTCAATTTTTCTTTTTAAACCTCAATCATTTTCTTACCGATGTTGTGATTGGTGTAGGCGCACTCATGCTGTCCGAACTGTGTTGTTATGTTCTGTTTTTTATGGTGTAACATGACTTGATCATGTAATAAATAAAATAAAAAAAATAAATAAAAACATCTTCTGCTATGAGTTCTATTTCAGTTGTAAAGATTTGCCTCATTCCCGGGTTGAATGAGGTCTGTGCGGGAGAGAATAGGTTAACTGAGGACGGAATCAAAAACTGTGGGTTCCCCTTGAATAACTACTTACCAAAGTGCTTGTCTTCTTGGTATCCCTTATTGTATTTATAGTGACACGTCCGTCGACATTTTGGCCTGGGCCACCATATCTCAGGGCACGGTCCGTAGTAGGGTTCATGCTCGTGCTCTCCACATGGATAGAAAACGTATGGCTTGCACACATTCTTAATCATTTCAAGTCATCGGAGTAGTTGAGCCTACTCAGTGTGGCCGCGGTAATACGGAACATCACCTTTTGTCTGTATTTTCCACCAGTGACAACCCCTGCCCTCTCCGCCCACTTGTATGCCTTGCTCGGCCAACCACCAAAGCACCTGAATCCAAGAATGACGACAGGGAACTCCAATTATGGCTATGTTCTAGCTCCTGCCTACCCTCCACAGTCATCACAGCATGCAAGTAGATCCGTGTCGGAAAGAGTCAGCTTAAAAAGGAATTCTTGAACGACTCATTTTTCATATACACAGAAACTCTACTAGGTGTTATGAACCTTTATCGTACCGTTCGACTGCACACATAATTCATCTGACATAGCCGACGCTGACGATACTGCCCAACATGAACCTTCAAAAATCATGAATTCAAACATGCCTCTTTCGTGCTGGTCGTGCCTGCATACGGTAGTCATGACATGAGTATGGCCATGATGGTCCGTTGGCTTTTTTCCATGTTTCTGTGATTGGCCGCTACTTTAGCCCAATCACAGGATTCCGCCCCACTTTCGCGTCACCATAACTCATGCCGTAGTAAAAGCTTCATTCCGGGACATACCACATTCTGACTGGTCACGAATCATGCGAATCGATTTGCATTCTGGCCAGTACGTGCGCGCGTCGAAACTAAAATTGGAGTGATATAATACGAAAACTATCAAGGTTTCGGAAAGAGGCGCAGTGCCCGTGGCTCATACGGTCGATAGTTCAGTCACGCCCCTGCTCTACCGAGCCGTCCATACCTCCGGGGCAGGGTCAAGCGCGTGTTGGTAAATTATCAGAAGGGCGTCGTATGAGGGTGGGTCAAAGGAGGATGGGGTTGGGTGTCATGTTGCCTGGCCATATTTGTGCCCACATCCTGTCAGTCCTACTCACTCGCAGAAACAAAAGTTCTATGGCGCCTACCCAACTGTGCTTTACCATCAACCTTCGGTTCTCTATGTTCAATAGGAAAGATTCATCATGAAAATTACGGAAATGATGTTCACTGGATGAAAGTGGCCTTTTTTTACATGTTTTATCCATTAAATTCGAACCATGAAAGAGGACAACCGTGGAAAAAAGGAACCATACAGGCTGAAAGCGCAGACCTTCGACTAATTAAAAAAATCAGCACCGTAACGGGATATGCGCCCTGCTTATCACGTTCGTCCCCAACCATGCCTCTGAGCGAGCCAAGAGCGCAAACCTTCTATTACACTTTTTGAAACTGGAAAAAGCGCAAACCTTCTACTTTTTGAAACTGGAAAAAATCGGCACCTCAATGCGCTAGATCTCCTGCTGTTCGTGTTCATCTACAACCATGCCTCGGAGAAAGCCAAAGTTTCAGGCAAACATTTTTGCACGCTCATACGGCTAGTCCTGCTCAGTCCTGCAGCCCGATAAAAAAGTCATCTCTTGCGGCTTGAGTATGTCGAATTTACTACAAGCACACCATTTTACGGCGTGCAAAAATTGTGGTCTAAGAAGAGACCGCACCCTAGACCACGTAGATGACGTACATCGATGTTTTTCACGAGACAAATTCGCTTTTTGTGGGTAAGTATGAACTCACGCTTTCAGAGCGATATTCGCCAACCGCGTGCATTTCATCGTTTTGCAAAAATGGGCAACGATTGGGATCGAATACCTGACACTATAACTTTTGAATTTGAAGTCCAAACACTCGTTACAGTGCTCCTGTGCATTTCTACCCTTTTCCTACTTTATACTGCATTGTAGTCTCTGGACCATATACTACACCGTTTTCATGCTTCTTTTTTTTACCAGAAACCTTTTTAATTTGAACAAATAATGGACACGGCTCCGAAGTGAAAATAAAATTTTCTTGAAAATTTTCAAACAAGGAGGTGCATTAGTGGTCGTATTTCTGTCGGATAAAGGGGGTAGAGGAGTGAGAGGAGTCGTATAGGGGTCGGTTTTTTTTAATCATCACCAAGCTTGACTCTGCTCCGGGGTCGGTATAATGGGACCAGAGGAGTCTGGGAGGATAAAGCGCTGACTTGGAACATCGAATGTCCCCGGAAGTCACTATATAGAGGCGTATACGCAATCAACGCCTCTACTATGCTCTGAAGAAGTCGAATGCGTTGTGAATCACTTGAAGGGGGTTAATCAACGCAGGCCATTTTTTCGCGCCCCCCCCCCCCGAGAGTGGGTCGCCAAATTTTTGAAATTACATTACAATACACATAAAAATCTTGTATTAGTTTATTTTTATTTGTTCATTCTTATTATCATTTTTTAAATATTTATTATTTATCATTAAAATTAATATGATTTTTATGTTCTTATGCCACACAGGTTGTTATGATGACACTTTTATTGGCCGACGTTTCGACAACAAGTCGTTTTCAAAGGCCTGAAAGTGGTCCAATTTTCACGAATTTACGCATTATCCCGCCAAACACCTCTTCTGACCAGCATATTCAACAAACCTCTGCTAG
>JARK01001490.1:253928-264054 GCA_000688135.1 Ancylostoma ceylanicum | reverse complement strand
CCCCTCCCGCCCACTTTCTGCGTCCGCCACTGGCGTCTAGTGATACAAGAATTGCTTAGGTTCCTTCAACATCCAATTTCTAAATAAATTTGGAAGGCGACAGATCAAAATGTGGAATTTTCTCCCGTATGGTGTACAAACGTGGACAAGGCATACAGTGCGCGTCAAAACTTTACGCCCACCCTAGAAATTCGCCTTTTCGGACGAGGATCAAAATTTCTCGAGAAATGGGGTTCACTATCGTTTTCGACGTGCTTGAAAACCCGCGTACGCTTTTGCTACTCAGACACTCGCGCCGGCCGAACGGCGCGCGAATACCGGCCGAGCGGCCACCGGATAACCGGCCCGGCCGGTTATGGATGCACCGCCCGGCCGCAGATCGCCCGCCGCTCGGCCGGAAGGCTTCAATTCACGTTAGCCTTATTGGGTCTATATCGGAATTCGTTCTTAGCCCCAGTACCTGTACGAAAACAAAAACCACCCATGCAAGAAATTTAGAAAATTCTGCCTTTGATATTGTTAGGTTCCGCGTCCTTTTATTCCCCGGGATCCGAACCTACCTCACCATTGTTCTTCATTGATTGATAGTCCACTGCGTAACTCACTCGGCCATCCGTGCTGTGCAGGGACTCTTCCACTCTAGTAATAGCTTCATTTTCTATTTGCTCATCGTTTTACCGGTATGCTGGGCCAGACGCTAAGCCTGTGGAAACCTAGCGTGCCTGGTTTTGGGTTCACCTTGGGGTGTGCAAGTGTGACCAGTTCACTATGAGCATGTAAGGGTTTACAATGAGTGCTCTTCATTTTCTACTTGCTCATCGTTTTACCGGTCGAGTCTTGATTCGTATGCTAACGCGTACAGAGTTAATAACTTCTTGATTTCTGGATTTGAGCCTAATGGGTATTTACACCGTATGTAGATGATGCTGATATCTTTGGACAAGAGATAAACTCGGAGAGCTAAAGATGTTTCAAACTTGCCCACACTATGATGAGTTTTTTGCCCATACTATTATATAATTTCACTATAGTATGGGTAAGTTTTGCTATTCCATACACAATCTCAACATGGATCCTTTATCCCATAAGGAGTGTTTATACTTTTTTAGCGAGTCGATGGAGTCGCGGCAACGGCTACAACACGCGCGACGCGACGGGTGGCGAAGCCCTTTGCGCCTTCCCCTTCGCGTGATTGCCCCTCTTCCCCTTCGCGTGATTGCGCCATGCCAAGCTTCGCAAATTTGCGTGCACGCAGAATCGCACACGTAGCTCGATTTGGCGTGAGCGTCTACATCTATGCGTTCTTATGATAAGTCGTCTAGACCCGTAAGTTTTAGGCCAAAGCGCGTCGCATCTGCTACCAGGCGCGACGCTAACCCGACCCATCACGCCGTTTTCCAAAAAAAAGTATAAACATGGCGCGACGTCGCTCCGCGACGGCTTGTCGCGAGGGCAAACGCTAACTACCACATCGCGACCACTGTTTGCACATGCACCCACTCGGAACTCATAGCATTTGAGCAGTTTGCTTGGACGCGACGGTCGCGTCGCGCCGAAGTATAAACACTCATAGGCACTCTTTGGATGACGTCTTCTTACAACTAGGCGCCGGAACACTCCCTCTCCACATTTACGATGCTGTTTGGTGATGTTTTACTCACTTCCGTCCACCAGCTTACCCTTTACATATCAGTGGATCCATTTGGGAGAACTAGTCCTCATTTTCCAGTACCAGGGTGCTCCGCAGGCACCACTAGACTCGTTGTGGTTTGCACCCATTAGCGTAACTGTACATAGCATTCTTCGGTTCTTCCCTTCCCGTAACTAATAGTTCCTTTAAGCACAAAAATTATTCGCGCGCCGCTGAGCCGGTCTGCCTGAATTCGCGCGCCGCTCGGCCGGTAATTGGGCCGGAATTTAAATTTAGGCGCGGCTCAGCCGGTTTCTCAAAGTCGCCCGCCGCTCGGCCGGATTTGGAGATCCGCCCGACCGGTCACTTGAATTCGCCCGGCGCTCGGCCGGTGCGATTGCCTGAGTAGGTCTTTTCTTAGCAATGCTCTAAATTTTTATTTGTTTTTCAAAGAAAAACGCGGCGGTTCAAAACTTTACGCCCACCCTTGGAAAGGCTTTTTTATCGTAGTAAAGCTAGGCGATGCCTGTGAATTAGCATTTCTTAGGTTCTGCTCTGCTGATTACTACTCCAAATAGTCAATCCCTCATAGCGCTGACGAAGTTGTTCATGGCTCTCGCGAAGTTACATGCAGAGCAAGAGAAAATTGTTTCTTTGAGGCTCTGTAGGTGATGTGATTGGTGTCTACTGCCATGAATCCCATCAGCAATTATGTCATCTGAGTTTCTCATTGTATCTAAATTACAAAAACAGGCGTTCTAGCTCATAGGAGTGACATTGAGAGGCTGCGAGCTAGACGTGAAGATTGCTCCAAGTCGTGATCCTGGCGGAAAATGAAGTGGTGCACGCCGTGTCAAGGGAAATATAATCACAAATGGCTTTGTAGAGCACTGCTATAAGTTGATGAGCTTACCTGAATCTCACCTCAGCAATACTGAAGTCAGAGGTCTGTCCTGTTCACCGAAATTCAACCACCAAAGTTGCGGCAGAAAAAAGACCTCCCCTTCTCTTTTGAATCTCTACAGTGATGCAAAATTCAGTCAGGAAAATCGTGGTCTGACTTCAACGCTCACCAATGAACACATCATCAGATGGTATGAGTGAAATTCTGGATGTTAGCAAGCACTACAAAAAATGCCATCCAAGCCCACATGCTGTTCATGTTGTACCTGACGAAATCACTCGATTCCAAGTGTGTGGCGTGTGCCTGAGAACATGCCTTATCTCCTTGCCTCAAAAATCCTTAAACGTCGATATGCGTAGGGAATGGTTAATTTGGAAACAGTTAGCGAGAATTTAGTGCGGATTTTCTCGGCCGACGTTGTGGAGCAGGAGGACCAGACGGGTGATACGGCAGTGGTGTCGGCCTTGAAAATTCTCCAAGTGTTTCCTTTTCTGTTTATATTTATTACAGTTGCTCATGGAAATACCGGATAAAAGTCTGCGCTCGCTCAGGTTCTTAAGAAAATTTCGTTTTGTTCACACTTGCGCAGAGATGGGCTTGCTCAGTCAGCGACTGGCAAAATACCCTAAGCATTGATTTTAAATGCTCCATAGGATTTTCTACGGTCTTTGCGGACGCTACCACATCAGACTGCATCATTTGTCAGTTTGTTAGCAACATCTTCCCTGGGTAATTACATTTTTCAAGGGTGGGCGTAAAGTTTTGAACCGCCGCGTTTTTCCTTCAAAAAAGAATAAAAATCTAGGGGATTGCTAAGAAAAGACCTAGCAAAAGTGTACAGGGGTTTTCAAGTACGCCGAAAACGATAGTGAACTCCATTTCTCCGGAAATTTCGATCCTCTTCCGAAACGGCGAATTTCTAGGGTGGGCGTAAAGTTTTGACGCACACTGTACTACCGGTAGAACTGCACCAAACTTCATGTAACGCCGTCAAGGAAAGTTCGTTTTGTCTCTCGGCCACATCCGCGCAGAAAACGACTCCTTAAATATACCTCATACTTGGGTAACTGAACCGAAATTCATGGTGCCAATCAGTTTTTCGACTGCATCTATTCCCGAAATTGGACTTTGGTGTCCCTCAAATAACCGCCTCATAGTCAAGGTTTGACACTACAAAAATGTTTTTTGCACCCGTGCATGCATCTATCATTCCTTGGAGGAGAAAAACATCAAAAAGTTTGAGGGAACTAGATTTTGGATGGGTCAACATTTTGACCTACAGCGAACGGAACTCTGCAACGAGAGCATTGCTTCCTTGTGTGTAATAAGAGGGAGAGCCATTGATTAAGAAAAAAATCTTTCGGATTGCGGTCTTGGACCTTTTTATTGACAAAATTTTTTAGTTGCTCCTGAAACAGACGTTTATAATTCCTCAACCTAATATTTAGCTACCGTATCACCTACTTTTGAACGCACCTGTAATTTTGTTGTAAAAAATACGAAAGGGGTCTTCTTTTAATTTTTCATAGGTATTCCTAGGCATTAAAAGTAGTAGACAAGCAAAGTATGACAACCTTTCAGGGGGCGTAACATCATGGACTACATGAGACGACATTTCCTCTTCTTTAGGTTTCACTAGGTACTTTGAGTCCATTAGCCGAGATTTCATCATTTTTTCTTTTTTTGGTGAGTATTCTGCCTGAAAATTTACAAAAATTGGTCCTGACGTCCTGTGAACTTCATTTTCTCTACGTATCTGGTTCAGTGGGAATTTCCTCACCGTATAGAATGATTGGTGCGTGTTGATGTAGTCAACAAAAGCTTGTCCAGTCAGCTGTTCTACATGCTCCTCTACAGGTTGAGCTAGGAACTCCTCTTAATTTTTATATATTACATCATCAATATCGTTCATAGGTTTCTCACTATTAGTAAATTGGTACCTACCAACTGTAGTCGGTTTCGCTGCAAGTGTCGTCACCACTAGCGCGGCGAGAATCCACATCTGAAGAAGTAGTTATGGAAAACGTAGAAAGATGCACAATCGAGGCAAACACGGCTCCAGTGGAGGATGCTTAAGCCTATAAAATATGCGCTCCAATCGAACGATGCCGTCTATTCGTTGGACGCCCGAAGTTTGCAATAAGAATCATTCATTCGTTTTTACATCTGATCTGCTCCTGACATAGTACTGACTCGTGTTGTTCGCACCACCAGCTCAAGAGTGAGGATTTTGGGCGACTTCGCCTCGGGAGTTTTCAGTGTCATGCTGCTGAACAAACTGCACCGCATGTTCCAATGCCAGTAGCGCCGCTGCTACGGCACACGCACTCTCAGAACGAACAGACTCTGCGTTGCCTCGATTATGGTGGTAAGTGTGAACTCGATATCGGCTTGAACCTCGTCGTTGGGAAATTTGCAGAACCTGTCAACGATTATTTTACTGCTACGACAATTTCTTGTTCTTTTAATTTGGACTTTTCTACTGATTTTAGGTTGGTCAACTCCTCTTGCATATTCAAATGGGGCTTCATAAAATGCTGGATTTTCAAACGGGGCTTCGTTTTGATTTTGGCCCGGGGAAGACCTCGTGCTGGGGCCTGGGCTCCATCGGGGCACCACGTTTTGTTGAAGGTCAACGCGGTGCTCAAATTTTCTGAGTACGCAAAATTGTGAAGGGTGTGTGCCGAAGTCCCGAAGCAGTTAGCGGTATTTCAGTGTATGACATCATTTTGCTCTGTGATTTCGATATACAGTGGCGGCCACATATTTAGCACACCCACGATTTTGGCCGACAGAATTTTTTTGCATTTCTCAGCCTTATGATGAGCAATCAAAACCAAGTTCGAGTATGTGTTGAGGCACTATGAGGGCTTCCTTCCCGTTGCTTACCATGGGCACAGAGTCCGTTCAAACTGAATTAAAAAAATAAAAGTTCAATTTCGTCAGTTTTTCTGAATTCTGTGTAAAATTCATGTATCTCGCTATGGAAGGAAATGAAGTGGTGATTCAGATTGAGCATGTTTCCCTTCAACATTTCCCTATAAACGCTTTCACCGGACTCTACGCACCGGCTGGAGCCAGGGACAGAAACAAACTTGTCAATTTCGTCAAAAATTTCATTTTTATGAATCTTGCTAATAAAGCAAGCCCCGGAATCTTCCTTTTAGTATCTGGTTGTCTGTTAGCAACACAAATCGGAAAAAAAAATTCGCGGCTGGAAATGCCTGGTTTATCCTTGGAATTGCCGCGAATCCTTTTTTCACAATTTTTTCACTCATGTTGATTATTTTCGATCTTCCCTTAGGTGAGAAACTGCTCATCGAAACTACTATAGCAAAACACGCAATTATATCGAGTATAAAATCACATTTCATCCAGATCCAATAAAGTCATCTAGGAGAGAAACTGAAACATTTCCAAAAGCACTGCATTTTTAGCTCTCAATGCGTGCAAGCCCATCCAGAAGCATTACCCGGAGCAAGAAAGTTGAGGCGGGAAGGAGAATACGATGCCTTATCACATTCTCGAATATTGTCCTGATAGCTCATTCCAATCCTGAGATACAGATTTTATATTTTCATCAGTTGATCGCCCAAAATTGGCAGCGTGCTAAATATGTGGCCGCCACTGTATGTATTGCAATGATTTAAATGTGCGCTGGCTGCGAATTTGCTACAAACGTCACTTTTGGCCCAAAGCTATATCACAGTTTTTCTTTGTTTTGGGTGTAAAACCAATAACATGTGTAGTAAGTTAATTCGTGAAATTTTAAGCCATGAATGAAAATTCCGACGGTCAACGAATGTTGCGACTCATCATTTGTGCAAAAACGACGGGTGCCGCTACTTAAGTTTAATCCTGTCGGATTTTAGGCTTCTGGAGGAAAACTCTCTTTTATCGCATTCGCAGCTTTGCACAGGCGTAAAAATGTTGATTTTGAGCCGAATTTTCGTCCTGGCATTTTAAAAAATTAGGTCACTGCCTCGGAACTTTTGCACACTTTTTATACTAGGTAAACGCCAATGAGCTTGCATTGGAATGGAATTGGCTTGCATGATATTATGGCCTTCACTGAAGATGAACACAAATTGCAGGCGTGAAAAAAAACAGCGATAAACATTGATCAAAGTTCAGTACATAGCTCAGAAGGGCTCAAAGGTGCCCCATAAGAAATAGAGGAGGTACCTAAGGCTGCCGCTACACTCCTCGAGGAGTATAGCTCTTTTGGTCGCTGCGTCGCGACGACACTGGTCGCTGCGCATTGGTCGTGGGTGGCGCGTCGCCTGTGTCGGTCACCACTGTCGTCGATCCCGGTATTTATGACGTGTGGTTTTCCAATGGCATTGAGATGGAATTTCTGCTCTTCTGCTTTATTTCTTGCAATTTTAGCATCTTCGTTGATTCCGTGATTTTTATTCCAGGTAAGGCTCACAATCGGCGACGGAAGAACCGGTTGAAATAAGGAAATCTAAAAATTTCGCGAATGAATCAGCTATTACTTTTATGCTTGTAGAGTTGTGGTTCAATTATTTGTTTTGGAACTGAGTTTCCCTCTGAGTTTCGATTAGGTTTTTCGGTTTTTTTCTTGTTTCATGCTTGAATTAATTCCCTATTTTTATGAAGCCTACTGATGGGAGCGGTTATCATGATTGTTCATTTACGACATTCATGATTGTTTATGAGGGTTAAAAGGCGAAACAAACCGTTTTGCGCAGAGGAGATGTTTTGCCTGAATGTGCTCACTGACGATGTTTCGCCTTTAAGCTTGCTCAGGAAAAGGCTGCCAGGTGTCCTTTCCTCCAGCCAGTTCTTCTATTGCCAATTGTGTCTTGCCTGGGAAGACAAACGTAAAAACAACGAAAATGCAAGAGAAAAAAAACCAAGCAAAAAACAGAAGAGTAGACTGTTACCAAGTCCTGACGTGTTCGGTCGTCACGCAAACAACACCCTCCCATTGGACGTGTAAGGAGGCTGTGACGAACGCGAAGACGCCGAAACGTCAGCCAATAAACTACTGATTACTATAACAACCTCGTGTGGCTCATAACATCATAAACAATAGAAGAGTAGAAATCATAACCTAGCACCATTGCAATACCATAAATCAAACAGTTACGAAGCAACTAGATAAAGGATAAGATTATCGGCGTTGATCAGTCCCGCCATGTGGGATGCGCCACGCATTCGACTTCATCTGAACATCGTAGAGGCGTTGAATCGTTGAATGCGTGTGTGCGCTATACAGTGACTTTCGGGGGAGGGGGGGGGGGCATCTAAAAAAGCATGTCAGTGCTTCACCCTCCCAAACTCTTCTGGCGCCAATTTACTGACCCTGGAGGGGGAAGGATGGCTTGGTTGCCAATTGTGTCTTGCCTGGGAAGACAAACGTAAAAACAACGAAAATGCAAGAGAAAAAAAAACCAAGCAAAAAACAGAAGAGTAGACTGTTACCAAGTCCTGACGTGTTCGGTCGTCACGCAAACAACACCCTCCCGTTGGACGTGTAAGGAGGCTCTGACGAATGCGAAGTTTGTGAGGGTTAAAAGGCGAAACACACCGTTTTGCGCAGAGGAGATGTTTCCTCATATGCTCACTGACGATGTTTCGCCTTTAAGCTTGCTCAGGAAAAGGCTGCCAGGTGTCCTTTCCTCCAGCCAGTTCTTCTATTGCCAATTGTGTCTTGCCTGGGAAGACAAACGTAAAAACAACGAAAATGCAAGAGAAAAAAAACCAAGCAAAAAACAGAAGAGTAGACTGTTACCAAGTCCTGACGTGTTCGGTCGTCACGCAAACAACACCCTCCCGTTGGACGTGTAAGGAGGCTCTGACGAATGCGAAGTTTGTGAGGGTTAAAAGGCGAAACACACCGTTTTGCGCAGAGGAGATGTTTCCTCATATGCTCACTGACGATGTTTCGCCTTTAAGCTTGCTCAGGAAAAGGCTGCCAGGTGTCCTTTCCTCCAGCCAGTTCTTCTATTGCCAATTGTGTCTTGCCTGGACGCGATCGAACCGTCGACCGTGTGCGTGCGCAGCGAGCCTCTTACCACTGCGTCACACGCGCAGGAATCAATCGGGATTGACGACGGCGACCAAAACCACTATACTTCTCGAGGAGTATAGCGGCAGCTCAAAGGCAGTGTGTCAGCTCGTCTTGGGTATGAAATTGTCAATGGTATCCGATTCTTCTCAACGCGTTTATTCCAACGATACACTTGAAATCCGAAGAACTGGCCAAAAACCAAGTTTTAAGACATAATGTAATATTGACGTGGACGAGTTTCCCTGACCGCGAACAAGGAGGAAGCGACAAGAAATTAAGATTATTGATCGAAAAGAACTTCTCAGCGGCAGCTACATATTATAGACAGAACAAGTGTTTCCGCGTTTGAAAACAATACCGTACCTTCAGTATGATTCCATTGTGGAATGAAGCCTCTCGTCCAACTGACCTAAAGTTTTGAATTTCTCGGCCAAAGGATCCCGTACTTTTTGGAGTTTTCGGTGTCTTTTTTTTCTGAGATTCAAAGAACATCTTTGTGCTCAGCAGCCCGAGTGTGTGTAACTGATGTGGGATTTTCAAGCACTGCCTCTGAGCTGACACACTGCCTTTAAGGTGAACTACAACGAGAACTCGTTTTGAGCTTATCAGAGAACTCCGGCTGCTGGTATCCATACTTATCGTGAGAAAAAATCTGGGCCATCGAATAGATAACAACATTCAATATATGTTTAGAGGTGTGCTAATGAAGATATGGGGAGATAGTGCAAGGACTCCACCCACGATACCCAAAGAACGTTCTCAAAATAGTGCAAGGGCTCCATCCTCGGTACCCAAAGAACGTTCTCAAAACGTTGTGATGACAGTAAACGGCGGTGGCTGGCAATGTCATGTTATTTACCGACGTGATATTTTGAAGCGGATGTTCAAGCACTTTGGCTGAAGGAACAACAAAAATGGTAATCATATTAATTTCAGTATCAAATAGTTAATGAATATCAAAATAATTAGAAATAAGATAAACGATTAGAAACTAGAAATGAACTAACACAAAGTTTTTAATTTGTTTAAAAAGTATTTTCGGAAAAACTGGCGACCCATTCTCGAGGGAGCGGGGTCCCACCCCCTCCGAGACTGCGAGGATGTCATCTTGTGCGCAGCGTAGGCCCCGCAACATTCAGCATTCCTCTGCGATCATTCAACACTACGTTTGAGAGATGATTGCTGACAAAACCTTGCTTTCGTTGAAGAAATGCAGTCATCTAGATGAGTCATTCTACCAGAGCGTAGAGAAGTGGCAGCATACACGAATTCTCACCCCTGCAAAGTACTTGCAAGCACTAATTTCCGACAAAGAATTTCTCAAACCAATTTCTAGATGAAGCCAAGATCATTACAGCTTCGATCTTCTTGCTGAAGGGTTTAAAATGATAATTCGAGACACTTAGACACTAGATCAGTCTAGGGTCGAACCTCATCCGGAACCCCTTGTGCACCACTGCAGACGGAACCATATATGAAGCCCCATGGAGTGGTATGCAGCCAGTAGTGACGAACGCAGCGAGGGGGGGGGGGGGGGGGGGGGGGGGGGGGG